>JBBPQU010000169.1:0-33184 GCA_038092655.1 Boletus sensibilis | reverse complement strand
GTACGGAGTCGTGGGAGAGGGGAAGCTGATCGGGTTTGTCGAGGGGCGGAGCGGAGGGGATCGGGTAGGAAAATGAAAAAGTATGGTGCGGAGAGGGAGAGAGGTTGGTGTGCGGGGACGAGGAAGGCTCGGACTTGACAGAGGGCGGGGTGGATGTAGAGGAAGGCGGGAAAAGAAGCTTTGGGTCTGGGAGACGGAAGCGGTCAGCATACGGATCGAAAGTCATTTCGTAGTCAGAGTAGGAAAGAAAGAGAGACAAGTTGAGACATTTGCCAGCCAGACTTGAACTTGTTTAACTTGTGCCCCTTTGCGTTGAGCGACCAGACCCGGTGAATAGCGGGCCGTTGCTTACCTCACACACAATACAATGTTCACTCGGCTACGGACGGTTATCGACTTTGGGAGGGGCAGATGGGGGCGAGGTCAGACGCGATGGGTCAGAATCAAGTCGTCGTTATTATTCTATTCTTCAGCTTCCCTGTGACCGCCAGTTCTTCGTATCCTTGCCGTGCCATATTTCTCAGCTCTACCTTATTTCGGCCGTCCCTGCTCCCCTCTGTCTCCCCACAATTCTCACCACTGGCACCTCACGAGCAATCGCTGCTGTAAGATGACTCTTCCTCAACCCGCTCTCTCAGATACCATCACCCCCTGTCACTTCTCACTTTTAAAATTGCACCATCGAATGTTTTACTCTCATCCATCGTCCTCCTTTACATGGCTCTATTGCGCCCTTCGCACTCGTCTCGACCGTTTTGGATCCCCGTAAAAATGCAACGGTTACCCCCGTCACGCTACCATGCAGGTGTACAATGAGTTTCAATTACGCAATCAGTCTCGATCCTGCATGCTACGCGTCTCATACATGCGCTGCACCCCTTTCAAGTTTGTACCAGAATCACAACACTCGTACGTTGGCCCAACGCAATTCGACCCTGACATCGTTGCACCGTTGACATCCCACTTGCCGCTCCGACTTCCCGAGATCAACTGATCGGTAACAAGAAAGAAACATCGACCCATTCAAATCCAGACTATTGCTCCAAATAATATCGTCAGCGTCCAGGTAACTCTCCCGCTAAGGGGCCTTTTTCAGTGAGCGGTCCGAGGACTTGTTTCATTCTTGTCAGCTTGAAGCTCCTTTGATGGCGTCCATCTGCGCCGTAAAAACGACAACCGGGTACTTAATAGCAGTGCGTGTCACACCAAGGCGTGTCCCTGTCGACCACGCTGCATCTCCAATTCAAAAGCGCGTTGCACATGTCCGATTCATTTTGTTCAGTCTCGTGTTCATTTCGCAATGCCAGTAGCTGAGGTAATGCATCAAACAACCCCCCTTTTTAGGATACGCGCTGAGAAGTGTTCCCCACGTTGTCTTCATGTGTTACTTTCCGACCATCTTTGGAACACCCACTGATTCTTTGCCCGCAGTCCGCTTAAGGCGGGCACCGTACTCGGGTGTGTCGGCGATCATCGGCCCTGAACAGGTTACGAACGAGGTCGTTCATCAAGGCCCTCTCCTTCTAAACGCGTTCGAAGTTCTGGGGCCCTGTCGATGGTCCTTATAAGTAATACCCGCTTATCGCGCCAATCCCTTGTTATTGTAAATCTTTCCAGAACTCCCCCGCTTCTGTCACTAGGTCTTGGGATCAAGTTTCAGCGTGGATTCCCCGTGGAATCTACTCGGATAGTCCCTCGGCTGCTCCATGGCAACATCCCAGTCTCTGACTGCGCCGGTTTTATTCGCTGCATGAATTCTACGGGTATCATGCACAATGTATGGATGCAATCAAACCGTGCATTGCATCCGACGATGTCACTAACCCATAACAATTAAACAATATCGATGTAGGTCCCATTTTACAGTCACACAATTACATAATGTCACATGTGTTGCTCCCTTCCTTTACGTTCATGTCCATCTGCACCACCCATGTTCTTTGTCCCGTTTTATGCGATCTATTCTTCCTCTTGCGACAGATGACAAAGTGTGATGGCCCTGATGGGCCACCTTGAAGTCCACGTACCCATCTCAACTATCGCTTGATAACCCTCCTTTTCACGTCTACTTTCGTGAGATTAGTAGTTTACAAAGATGTGACCAACGACCTTGTCGACGACAAACAATCACAAAAATGTGCTAATAACTCCGCCATGACATCTTGACAACAGGTCAGCACGTCTCTGAGTATCGGAGAATGTTGGGTATGCGCTCAGCCGCCTTGCATAGACGAGTCTGCTCGCACCCGGCGGTTGGGGCACGTGCGAAAAATCGGAGAGGAACGACAGATTTTTTCCAAGTCAGGTCTGGAGTCCGGGTCCTTCCGCATCCGCATCCGCATCCGCAGTCATTTAGAGTTTCTTGACAGTTGCATTCCTTGGCTTCGGTTCGGTCCTTCACGTTCCCAGCGGTGGCTCTTCATAATCAGGTTGACTCATAGGTATTTGTATATGCATCTGGGAAGCACCAGCCACCAGGGCTCGTTCAATTGATGATCGTGTCCGGAGGATTCCGGTCGAGGGTGCCATTGTGTAGATGAGTCGTGAGTGTTGAGAGGTAAGTAGACGCTAACGTGGATGGCGTACACCATGACTTGAGCGTTACGAGCACCATGACATATCCATCCATAATCATTTCCGTATCCCTTCCAACAACTAGAAGCGTCTGAAACCCTTGGTTTTAGGTCATCGCCACATACCTGGACCTGGTCACCCATCGAAATGACGCAACATCGAGGCTCCTCTGCTCTACCGGTGTCCGAGTCGTAGAGCAGCTACGGCGACGTCGGACTGGTCTACGGGCATCTTTTTCTCTCTATTCGCTATTTTTCTCTTGGGAAGACATCCTCGCTCTCGTCTTCTACCGACCGCGCGGACTTGAATCCTCGTTTCCGCGACCCCCGCTCGAAATCAGAAACGCTGTGCTGTGAGTGTGTATATCGTATTTCAAAATCGTCGAGGTTGAGGCAACAATCTCCGACGAAACACGTCTTCATCGAATAAATGTCTCGTATCGGTAAGGCAGGTGCGCCCATCGGACTAGGGTCCTCGGCGGACGACAACCGTCAAGGGTCAGACGTGATGAGTCTGTGCTTGTATGTCAAAAGAGACGGTACGCCATGACGATCATAGGAAGTTCCTAGATAACATGTGGGCCCAACCGCCACTTACTCAACCATTGCGCTAGCCCAATTGTAGATGCCATATCGAAAACCTTGCAAAATCCGATCAACCACCCAGCCATGTGGGTGTCAAAAAAAAAAAGGTCGTGGAGGCAGTGTTGTGCACTTTGGTTCTAGAGTCGCATGCCTCCCTCTCTCACCTTGGACAAGTTCCCCTGTCTAAAACGTCCGAACATTCCACCCGTGTGAACTGGGGGAAGGCAATCGTGGGCACATGGTCTTTCGTGATAAGTAGGGTGTTGAGGTCACTGGTGACCTCTATGTTTTCCGACGTACGTATCGTGCCGATTCGTGCGATATGGACTTCGATGCTTCGACCGCGTTCCCTGTCAGCTCTGCTCAGCGGACTACTCAATCGCTGGCCCGTTCGCTCCCTCTCGTCTGGCGCCATGGTCGACGATGATCATCATTACCCATCGACCGTACCAATGGCCCTCGAGCCTGACACGTTTGACGCGACCATTGCTTGTACAGCATCCATCACGAAGCCCGAACGCCACAGTTCTGTGACTGTTCCAAGGTGCTTCCCTGCCATATCGAAGCGAATCATGAATACGACTGCGGAATCACTCTCCTTCCATCACACTATTCATATCCTATCCTATCCTATCTCAGCCTGTCATGATCTCTTATCATCATCGAGTACTTGGATAGACTTGGATCACGTGTTCGATGGATCAGCATCCGTGGTCCATGGTATGTGGTGATATCGAGGATGCCGCGGACGGCATAGAATCCTTGCGTGTGTGCTTTTAGCTGGGCGTGGATAGAGATTGCGACCGTATTGAACGTAGTGGTGTGAGCAACACGTGTGGTTTCTACGTGTGGTTTCTGCCTCAAACCATACTATATGCATGCTCATTGCTCATCGAAAGCGCTACTACTGACTGACATTCATACCAGCGATGGTGAGTCCATACAGTACTGTCGTGACAATATCGGGACAGAGATACACAACACGCAGTACATGTTTACGATCTATGATATCATAGACATGACAAAAAATATATGATCGCCGTCGACTCCAGACAGGTCAACGTTTGAACGCGCGGCCGCCGGCCTTGTGGTTGCCGCATCCATATTTTTATAATACACATATATCATCGATCCAAATCAACATTCTACTCGATCACTCTGCCGCATCCATTCGTCATCCGCATGTATTCCATCTGCATCATCTGCCGCGGCGGATTTGAGGATTCGAGAGCTTCCGGGACTGAACTGAACGTGTTGTGCAGTCGATCCTGTTTCGCATGCTTGATTGTCACGATCGTATGCATCGGTATCATGTCCTCGGTATCGTGTCGTGTCGTGTCGTGTCCGAGTCGTACATATCATACCCATTACATCATTCCATTCGGTCCAGTCCGATGATTGAACATGTTGTAGTATACTTATCACGAAACATGTTCGAGTTTTCTTGCAGCGAGGCAGAGTGCATCAGGCGAATCCGACGTGGCGGCCCGTGACAGGATTCTCTATGTCTCAGACGTCACCCTTGACGTTCGATCGCCGGCAACCTTGTGAAACGGTCCTATGTGATATATAATCGAATGCGCTTGGAGTTTGACTTGAAACTCGTTCATCGAGCCCCTGTGGAATATCTTGGTGTACAGGCCGCCGCAATCACTGGCATACACACCAACGCTCGGACTTGGGAGGCATCCCAAAGTTCGCCCTCCAAAAACGTCTCGGCCGAAAGTGCCAAGTAAACAAAGGCCCTTCAGTATAAACATCATGTTTCGGACGGGTATGCCCGCTCCGGAATGACCTTGGCTCCATGCAAATGACACATGGCTTGGCTTTCCGAAATCCGTATCTATCCGCACACTGTCACCTGTGGGACCGTCGGGGTTCGGGTTCAAATAAACGCGATCGCCAAGATGATTCAGAGCGTCGCGACGCTCAGCCCCAGCGATCGCCGAGGATGTTGGGGGAAGGGGGACACCGGTTAACACTTACCTGGCCGCCGCTGTGGACCCACGGGCCGTATTTCAAACACCATATGGCCCCCCCTGTTGACTGTCATTGTTCATTCGTGGGTATGAATTTCATGACTCACATTGTACTCTGTAAGCCTCATCCACCAAAAGGGGACAGGTCGCCATCGAACGTGAATAATTCGACCGGTAGATCTCCCGTTGGGAGGGGGAGATATCCGTTGTGCTTCCAGAAGTTCTTGACGGGTACATAGTTGAGGGCTCGACCACCTTACACGCCAATAGTTCCATGAATATTGCACGCCATGGCGACGATGACAGCGCAGAGACAACGACAAGCATAACGTCATCGGTGGCAAACAGATAATTTATATATCAAGAGAAATAATGTAAGGCACTGGCCGCGTCGTCGCCCGTTTCACCGCGGGCGTCAATTACTATTACAGCGGTGTGCGAAATTAATGAGATGAGGGTGGTCGGACAGAAAAGGAAATCAGTAGTAACATAGTCGGCGGTCTGGGCTGGCCACGTGTGACCTTCCTAGAACATAGTCCGCGCATGAGTAAGCGAAGCGGTGCGGTTCTTTGCTTTTCGCCGCATTGCTGCACAACTGCAGCTCTCAGCTGAGGACTCGGAGTGTCCTAGCTCCCGCGTCGTGCCGTTTTCGCATGCTCCTGCTTCAGGTTCACTCCGAGTCCTCATGGCGTCCACTGGTCCTTTCCATACGCCCAATTTTCTTTGGGTGTCCACTGGAACCTTCCACACACTCGCTTCCTTGCGTGTCCACTGGAAACTTCCACACGCTCGCTACCTCGCGCATCCACTGGAAACTTCCACATGCTCACTTCCTCGCATGTCCACTGGTATTGCTCCATACATGTATTTCCCTGCTTGTGTCCACTGGTCCCTTCCATACACATATAGCAACTCCCTTAGAATTTGCCATAGACAAATTCTCCAGGGTGAACAACATCGTTAGTAGCCTCCTCCTTCAATATGGGCAGAGCTTCGCTGCACGCGTCGCAGGCTCCTTCATCCCGGGAACGCAGCTCACTCTGGTGGTTAAGACAGCGCTTCGGGCCAGAAAGCCTTTCGGGGCTTCGCCCATACCATTTCGCAGTCCATACTAACTATCTAGCTTGTGTGTTTACCACTCACATTCACCCTTCAACCTATTCTGGAACCAGACTGTTCTACGAAGCAATACGTGCTTCGTAGAACAATCGAGTCACCAGACTACTTCCGGCGGCCTAGCTGTAGTGATCGAAATTTGCGGACAATCGTCCGGGCTCGAATGGTTACCCTCACACACAACCCTCATTGACACCGGAAATGCCTTCGGACGCCCAACGACAAGTGTAGACTGTATCATAGAAGCGCCATATTTCGATATTCCGACAGGGTCGACAACCCGGTTTACAAACTCTCGCAGTACCTTGACGCGTTCTATACCGATGTCCAAGGCTGGTTCGAGCTGGCGGACATTTACGCGAGGTGTAACCAGTACATTTCGATCCCTCATAACGATCAGTACTGACGAGCTGGCCAGAAAAAAAATGCGTCCTGCAATCACTGATGGACGTTCTCTTGCTCGCACCATGGAACCCATTCTACGTCGGGCAAGCAGCTGAAAGGGCCTACATGGCCAGCGACCTCGTCCTCTCGATGAAGATGTTGCTCGCAGTGGGCGATCTGACCGACGGCAACGGCTGTTCAAAGTGCATAAAACGAGGAGGGGAAATACTCCAAGTGGGAGACTACACCTATTGAATTCTACCAGGCGTTTACCGCCGCCGAAGCTGCAAAGGCAACCCCACCACCACCCTCTGCACCTGACGCGAGCACCACCACGGACGTGGATAAGACGACCTACAACGAGACCGCAGACTACGAAACGACCTTTGCCACTGCCCTCACGTCCACGTCTGCTAATACAAAATCCACCCTACCAAAAGTCGTTCCGAAGAAGAAAGGAAAGCCAAAGCTGACTGCCAAGGAAAAGAAAGAACAAATACTGTGTTTTTCTCTTCTCTCGTGCTGACGGATGGGCTGAACTGATTTTGGAGTGCGCAGATGGCAATCGAGAAGATTATCATGATCATGTGTCTCCCGCTCGACTCACGGCTCGAGTTTCGCGGGAGCGACCTGTACGTCCCGCCTCACTACCTAGCACGAGTTGATGGGCCACGTTGCGCAGGGTCTACGTCGAAACATGGAAATGGTCATCGAGTTCATGATCGATAGTGATGGTCGCCGCGCCGTTAAATACATGTATGCGTGTACATTCAAACACTATTGTCCATTCACCTGTCCACGGTCATCGAGCTCATCACCCCACCCGACCTCAACCACGCCCGAGTGAACAGGAAAGTTGTCCACAAGGATAGTGCCTCAGTAAGTACGATCTGTCCTTTCCTCCTGTCACTATAGCGGAAATGATGACCGACAGGGTTCGGTGCTGTATCATTGGCACGGATTGTCTGTCTTGACAATCCGCCTGATCCGATTGTACACTTCCCTCCACATCCCACAAAATGATGATACGACATCCGATCCCTTGGACGAGGATCATGCTGGGATTTTGCCGGTAATTATGCGCACTAATGACTGTCACATGCCCATATCATGATGGACTCCGAGTCAGACGAAAGCCTGAATTGAAAGGCAAAGGACAACTCGGATGGAGTGCTTGTTGGTACCATGCCAAGCATTAATAAGTATCGTGTCAGTCGACCTTTAGAGGAGTGTTTTCTCCAGCCTTTCATTTTTCACAAACGAAGCTGAGATACTTGTCTTCGCCCCCCAGGCAAATGCCAAGCGGACTCGGATTCGACCGCGACGCGATGCGCACACTCTACTACTAACGAGTACTTACTTGGTACGAGAAACCTGACGGTGTCAGGTTTGTGGTGATTTTCGGGCTTTTTCTAATATAAGCTTGTGCACAGCCATTCATCCCGCGATTTTCCTTTGTGGGCAACATTCATATGTTTGGCGCGAATCATTTCAAGGTTGGATCCTTCGCTCACTGATCTTGTTGTCGCCGTCAGTATCGCATTCGCAAACGACATTCAAGGAATATTCGAGGTGGGCGATTTGGGTCAAAATGTACATGGCTACGTGGCAGCGGGCAACGACCAAACAACATCAACACGATACACAGTAAATCTGCCCAGCATTATAGGAATTGGCTACTGGCATTCCTCCTAGTACATTTCCTCCTCCAAGGCTTGCTCGTCGACAATCGCAGAGGCTGCAGAACTCCAGTTGAGCCCGCTGTGCCACCAACCCTGAAATGGATGTCATCGGTGTGAAGCTTCCACGATAGTATAAACATACAATAATTGTCTGGGAGCTCAGCGCTGATGCGCCGTTGGTCTCATCCTGCGAGGCTTGCTCGTCGACAATAGCCGCGGCTGCAGACTTCCAGTACATCGAGGGAGACCACAGCTGAAATGGGTGTCAACAGAGGGAAGCTTGCACGACGACAGCGACCTACGTTAGTGTTCTGAGAGGTCGACATGGTTATGTATGTGGATATAAGCAGGTGAGAGGCAGTAATATTCGAGGACTTGATGTATCCGTCTTGATTTCGAGCCCGTTTTTATACCTTTCGTGAATAAATAAACAAGCCATCGCATCTTGACGTACCCCATTGCAAAGGAGAGCGTATAGTGTAAGGGCTGCTCAATTCTTCGTGAGTTCAGGTCGGGTCAGGTCAAGGCGATGAGCCGGTTTAGCAAATGGTGCCGACGCTAGTGTATTACGATAAGTGGACTAGTGTTCTTCCATTCCATGCTGCCGTTGACGGCTGATTTTAGCAGCGTGAAGCACTATACCTTTCAAGTCACACAACATTCCTCCCACCTTTCCAATGCGGCTGCCAGTCGCTTGCCATGCCAAGTTGCCAACTGAGCCAAGACGGCAATTATGATATCGTGTCTCCGACATTACAATGTAGTGCTTGTCATCTACATACAAATGCTTGGGGTCACTTTGCATTCAAGTTGGAGATGGCCTGCGATCGGGCTGACGTCTCCCCGGAATCTGCTCGGCGGGGCACTAGTCTACTTGTCGTAACACGCTAGTGTCGGTACCTTTTGCTAAACTTCCAGTTGACCTCACGAAGAATTGATGATGATTAGTTGTGTGACTGTAAAATGGGATGCTCGTAGAATGCATGCTAAAACTGGCACAGTCAGAGACTGGGATAGACGACTTTTATCCCGCTGAAGCGAGAGCTCTGATTGACTGCATGTTTCCAAAATGAACAAAACCCTGCAGGCTGAACTAACCCTTTGGTAAACGTTGAAAGCAACTCTTCAGTAGGTTTCCAAACTGCGGAGGTGGGAAGGCTAAGTGCCTAGAAAGGCATTATTGTGCTATTCAGTTCACTTTTGTCTAAACTTATGATGATCCATGGGTCACATTTCCTGATTCCTGATTAAGATTCCTGACTGCATTGTGCAACAAAGCGAACAAGGTGCCTTCTCGGATCCCAAACAAATTTAGTCACGAAAGGTTGTCTTTCATAGTAGAGGGTACGAACAATAGTTCCTATGGCGGAAATAGAACTTCATCTGTTACGGCTGATGTTAATTCAACAACTTGATCTAGGCTGCAAGGACAGTGTGTAACGTCATCGCTTGACGACACCACCGCAGGCCGTTGAGAGCCGTGATTGGAGGATGGCTAGCAAGAAAGGAAATCAAGGGTCTTGCTGCTCAATTCTAACTTCTTCAAGCCTTGGGTCAGGTCAAGGCGCCGTCGATGATGCGAGCGGGAGTTTAGCGAAAGGTGCCGACACTTGCGTGCTACGACAAGTGGAGTATGTAGTGCACCGCCGAGCAGATTCCGGGGTGACAACAGCCTCGCAGGCCGTGTCCAACTTGAATGCAAAGTGACCCCGAGCAGTTGTAGACGACAAGTACTACATCGGAGACACGATATCATAATCGCCGTCTTGGTTCAGTTTGGCAACTTGACATGGCAAGCGACTGGCAGCCGTCGGAAAGGTGGGAGGAATGTTGTGTGACTTGAATGGTATAGTGCTTCATGGCATGCATGAAATGGAAGAGCACTAAGTCCACTTGTCGTAACACACTAGCGTCGGCACCGTGACCTGAGCCGACCGAACTCACGAAGAACTGCTCAAAGCAGGTTCTCAATTGATCGTTTATGCACACGCTCGTCAGCCGCAATCGAAGAATGCGTGACCTTACTTGCGCCTAATGGGGGTACGTCAAGACCCGATGGTTTATTTATTTGATCCATGAAAGGTATAAAAACGGGCTCGAAATCAAGACGAATACAACAAGTCCTCGAATATTACTGCCTCTCACCTGCTTATATCCACATAACCATGTCGACCTCTCAGAACAGCCCAGTAGGTAACTGTTGTCGTGCAAGCTTCCCTCTGTTGACACCCATTTCAGCTGTGGTCTCCCTCGATGTACTGGAAGTCTGCAGCCGCGGCTATTGTCGACGAGCAAGCCTCGCAAGATGAGACCAACGGCGCATCAGCGCTGAGCTCCCAGACAATTATTGTATGTTTATACTATCGTGGAAGCTTCACGCCGATGACATCCATTTCAGGGTTGGTGGCACAGCGGGCTCAACTGGAGTTCTGCAGCCTCTGCAATTGTCGACGAGCAAGCCTTGGAGGAGGAAATGTACTAGGAGGAATGCCAGTAGCCAATTCCTATAATGGTGGGCAGATCTACCGTGTATCGTGTTGATGTTGTTTGGTCGTCGCCCGCTGCCACGTAGCCATGTATATTTTGACCCAAATCGCCCACCTCGAATATTCCTTGAATGTCGTTTGCGAATGCGATACTGACGGCGATAACAAGATCAGTGAGCGAAGGATCCAACTTGAACCTTGAAATGATTCGCGCCGAACATACGAATGTTGCCCAAAAAAGGAATTTCGCTGGACTTCGGCGTGAGCGTGAAAAGCTGGTTATATAAGCAAAAAAAGAAACTAAAAAAACTAAAATCACCTACACCTAAGCTATGTTGACGATAGCGTAGTGACTCGCCAATCTATCCAGTTCCAGTTCCACTAACAACCTAACACCGTTGGGTTTCTCACACCAAGTAAGTGACTGAGCACTTCGTGTCGCGCGTGACGAGTGGAATCCGAGTCCGCTTGGCACTTGCCTTGGTGCCGAAAACAAGTATCTCAGCTTCGTTGTGAAAAATTGAAAGGCTTGAAAAGGCACTCCTGTAACGGAGGTCGACTGCCACGGTACCAACAAGGAGTGACTCCATCCGAGTCGTCGTTCCTTCGCCTTTCAATCCATTCTTTTGCCTGATTCGGAGTCCATCATGATACGGGCATGTGACATGGCCGTCCGGCGTCAGTAGTCACCAGATCCAATCCACTGGACTTCGATGATCGAGCAGGATAATGACGCTTGACAGGAAATGAATGTATCCGAGCGTAAGTTGTCAACGGAGTTCCAACTTGCAACCTACTGTGCCCAACTGTGCGCCTCAACTGCCCTCAGTCGTAGTCACATCCCGAACTGAAACGGCATGTTGCTTGCATTCGAGGCTCGTTCCGATCACCGACCCGTGTCCGAGGATTGCCAACAAGGGTGTACATGATGAAAAGGATCGGACGATAAGTTCCACGAGTGCAGCGCCGCAGCGCCGATAAAGTTTTGCAGTAGATGTGACACGTGGACACGCGGGGCTCGAATGCGATATGCATATCTAAGATAACGATCCTGATAGCGGAATTCAGGCGTTTCTTCGGATCATCTTCATCACTTCACATCATTCAATCAGTACACGCAACAATAAGACGAAATCAAAATGGGCGAGGGCGTCCCATGATGGGCCATGCCATGTTGGTCTTGGCAAAGATACAGTCAGAAAACAACCTGACGCAAACTTTAACCAGTGTGGAAAGAGAGCAGCATTTTACGGTCGTGGGCGCGACGATGCCATGGGCTTGATAAGATATGACAATAGACTTGTCGTCCGTTGAAATGAAGGCACTGTTGTTCTTGACAGGAGTCTGACAGCGTGCGGGTCATTCCATGCCATGCTGGGCAGGGGCGGACAGTAGACCAGCAAACCAATGTGGAAAGTCCTACAGTCATGGGCGCGGCGATGCCAATGAGCTTGATAATATATGACAATAGACTGTCGTCCGTGAATGTTCAAACATGCGTACGATGCATTCGTACCCATTTCCCGATTTTGCGTACACAGCCAATGACTTGGGACGCAAGCGCTGAAATGAAGGCCGCACCATTTGTCTTCACAGAAATGTGTGTGACAGCGTACGGGTCACGCTAAGACTGTGCCATGTTTTGCGGAAGCTACGCGAGATTTGAATCGAAGCGCACGATCTGGCGAAAGGCATGAAAGAGATCAGTGGTGGATGCGTCGTGAGCTGGTGGTGAACGAGGTTGTCGAGGTCGCTGTATGCGACCCAGTCCAATGGTTGCGTACTCAAAGTTTGCTCGTGTTAGTGAGGGTTGACAGTACCCTGATCTCGAATGGAAAGTAGGGTTATGTAGATCGCAGGAACACTGATTGCAAGCGAGGGTCGGGTAACATGTGCCCTGGGGGTCGTCTGGTACCTTACCATACCGGATGACCCCATCGTCCAGAAGGATAGGCATTAGGTATACCGCCCAAACGAACTCGTCGTGGCGCATGGGAAAACGCTGTCTTGGAGTGTAAGATGTTCCGGCGACATCATTAGTGAGTGAGGATAATCTGGCATGTACGAGCTGCCCACTCCAATTCATTGACATAACGTCCCGAACAAGAGCGAGAAAAAAAATTTCGAGGGTCATTCCTAGAACAAACACCATAAAACGGGGCACAATGCTGGCTGTCCTCTATGACGACAATACCCTCGCCAAACGCTGAGACGACTACTTACCGGGCTGTGTGAAATGCGACTGATGGCGTATCGCTAGGCGTTAGTCACAATGACCGGCACCTGCTAAAGGGATCCAAGGCTCCGCTCCCAGGCTGCAACGATAAAAAAGAACAAAAGTTTCACTCCATCCAACTTGTCAACAGCGTGCGTCCGACCAGGGTTCATTGGTACCACGATTGAAAGACATGTGACGTTGCAGGAAATTTAATTAATGCTGTAAATGTGATTCTGTACGGGGCACTGACAGATCGACTGGGATGGTGAGGTGCCACCATCAGAGAAATGGAATTGTTGATGGTAGGACCCGACGTCACATGTACCAAGTGTCAAGGAGGATGGTAATTTCGGTTCCGGGTGTGGGTGTGGGGGCTGCCTTTGGATCATGATCCAGTGTGCCACTGAGTGTGGTGATATCGTCAGCAACGACGATGACGGCAGAAAACTCGGGCGCAGAGTTCAGTTCGCGCTTGCCCATATGGGCGAGAACCGATAACTTAGGACAAGTATGGATCGGCAAGGACGTGGCGCGAACAACGGAACGAACGTTCTTGTCGGGAGTGCCGTGGACTGGTCATGATAGGTTTCCACGAATCGGTGCACTGTGGTCTGGATCATAGCGTTGAGATCAGTTGCGATTGCTAGTCCGCGACGCTATCGTGCTGTATCTGGAAAAAGGTTTGCGTGCATGTGGAATGTCTTGGAGTGCGAAAGCCGGAATTCCCAGTGGGTCTCAGTTCGGGACGCTCGTTATGGTTGGAGATGGAATATGGAAGCTGAGCCTGCGCATGTAGGTGACTGAGGCTGAACTCTACGAGTCCATGGCAGCAAGTTTCATGACTGTATGCTTCCTGGCGACACTTTTGCGCCTTATTTTGGCCTACGTTTTGCCCTGCTGCTGTGCCCTGTTCAAAGCGTGCCAACGAGTTGCAACGCGCTTAACCGATGTCCTCGGGAAACGAGCGTGGGAAACGGGCGCCTTTGTACCCGCGCCACGGCTTCACCTCACATTCTCGTTTTGATTCCATCACGGCTTGTTTTTTCGCCTTGCTTCGTCGAGGAACTTGGGTGGACGTAACGACCGCGACGACGACGACGACGACGACGACGACACCACCTAATCATGGCGATGGCCACTTCGAGAATGTCGCTCGACCCGCCGCCGTCTCTCATCGACCTCCCCCCGCTCGTGAACCCACACGCCCTCCCTAATCCCCATCCCAGAGTCCCAGACCTCGCCCCCGCCGCCCATCCCCAGGTTCGTCGCGTATCCTCAGACTCACAAGCCCCTGGTCGTGCCTCGCCTTCACCCCGGATAACGCGGCGCACGCCAGTACCCTTCCTCCTCGAAGCCTTTCCTGCACCACCTAGTCACATTCCTGGGACGCCAACCTGTGTTTCCCCGAGCAGTCTTCTGAATAGTCCGTCCCTCCTGGCGTCTGCAACGGGTTGGTTGTCGTCAGCGTCTGCTGGCTCGGCGGTATCCACGACCCCCGCCTCTCCTTCGAATTCCAACGCGATGTCGCCATGTTCACCCAAGTCGGTTGCTGCAACCCTGTTATCGCATAACAACCCTCCTCCGTCGTCGCCCCCTACTGGTCCTCTCCCGCCTATCCCTGGACCTTCCTCTGTCACGCCAGACCTCTTCACGACACATCGTACTTTACAAACAGTTGCTCGTTCTGCGTCTCCCGCCCTCTCGAGAACCGAGTCTCAACGGTCACAGTCTCGTTCAGAACAACGGCCACGGTTATCTCTCGACAGTAATGAGCCGGCGCATGGGAGAGGCAGACAAGGTTCTTTGTCTTCCCTCCGGAATCCCGTATATCCAAAGGGTGAACAGAGTGAGGCGATAGCGGAGGAGCCTGCGGAGGAGCCTTGTCCACCCCCGCCCTCGGCTGCACCACAATCACCTCCACTCTTTGGTTCAGTCGCTGAGAGGAAAAGCCATGATCAATCACGGGGTGATAGTCCTGACATTCTTCGCCACTGCCTCTCCCGCGTTGCTGCCACCCCCCTCCTTCGTCCAAACGATAAGCCGTACACTGAGGACTCAATAGCAAGCGTCGACATGAGCGATCTAAATGCGCTCAAATCGGACAATGAGGGCGATGGCGACGACCAGGCTTCTCGTCCATTTCCGCCATTTCCACCTCTCCCCCATTCACAACCACAAAGTCCTATTGATCCCCCACCCTCTGCTCCTCCCTATGTCCACACGCCGCGTAAACCGAGTAAGTCTTCGGTCTACTCCATACACGTGTCCTCTACTTCCGATGATATGAACTCGAGACATCGTGCCATATCTCCGGAGGTCACGCAAATAATATCGGCCACTCCCCGTCCGCGAAAGCGCTCAACGCCATCGCGCTCACGTGACCCGAGTGCCTCGCGGAATCGCAAAGACAGTTCAAGGAGTCGACGGGGAGCTGATATGCCGCCGGTACCGACAAGCTCTCACATAGCCAAGACCCCGTTGGTCACGAAAGCGGCACGGCTGAGTGGGGACGATGGTGCAATCTGTGTCGCGGGAGAAGACGAAGCGAACGAGTCAGATTCGAGTCTTGATCTGCACACTCCGCTGCCGTGAGTCTCGCTTCTGCAGCATATCTTGGCATTCCCGCTAAACTTGAGCTCTTTCTAGTCAATTGATGTTGCGCCATGGGATGCTCTCTCCCAACTCCAAACTGCTGCCACGGCCTGAAGCGGATCCATCGCGACTCAGTATCATGTCTGGCTTGTCGTCATCTTCTTACGTATCGAACGCGTCGAACCTTTCGTTGATGTCGACAACAAGCACCTGCTCGAAGCATCCCAAGGACGCGAGAGATACGCCACAAAGGAGGGTCAGGCACCGTGACGGCAAACTGCTCAAGGGCGGTATTGGGTTGACGACTGGGCTCGGGTGGAGCGACAGGTTGGTGTCTTCTTTCTTTCTTTCTTTCTTGGTTGGGCTCTTGGATTCCCCGCCATCTAAAGGATGTCTGATTCTCGCGGAGAGACTCACCTCTTCGAATGGATCATCTTGCGGTGTTGGGGAGTAGCGGGTAGAGATGGATGGAATCGAGGAAAAGGATGAGATTTGTACCGTCGGGTGGTGGCCTGTTGCTTATATGTTCGGGTGGATAGAATATCCGCTGACTACGGGCGCTGGGACGAGTGCAGTTAAGCGATTTCCGTGGGGGGTTGGGGCGAGGTGGAATAGGGCGATCGACGACCCTGCCGTTGGATCTGCCGAGCGTTGCCGAGCTTGTCTTCTTTCTTGCTTCCCTCCTGTTTCCCTTTTTTCGGTTATTGACGGTGTCTTTTGTTTGCAGTGAAGACGAAGACGCGCCTTCTCCGCTCACCCGACGCGTGTCCACCCTCGTCCTGTCCCGCCGTGCCTCGTCTTCCTCGGTCGCGTCCTGTCGGAGCTCCCATTCCCAGTCAAATTCACCCCACCCCATCTCGAGATCCATCTCCCACAGCATCCTCCGCGAGGTCGACGAGTCCGAAAACGGACACGATGCCGATGAATTTGGCTATTCCCATCGCTCCAGCCTAGCAACAAGGAGTCTTCCATCCAGGAGCAAACCTGTCAGTCGCGTCGGAAGCGTCCACAGTACCGGATCATCGCTCGGACGCTACAGTACCTACTCCACTTCCTCAGTTGCTCCCACAGGTCTTCGTACAAGGGCCGGTTCGGTCTCGGAATCCAGTATATACGCTGTTTCCATCTCTTCCAAGCCAGACAGCTTTGCCGGTACCGATGGGAACACTGGGCTCATGCCAGGTATTCGTGAACACGATGATGTCGTAACGCCGACGCGTGCCGCGTTTGAGCGCTCCAGTCTCGGCAGCCTCAACGGAGGTTCTGGTGCCGACATCCCCCACACGCCGAGCAGCACAGCCTCCTCAGGCAGTCTCCCTTTCCCAGTCACACCCGAGAGTGGTGAGGAAATCCCACAGCTACAACTGATTTACAATCAGGACAAGGTGCTCCCGCCTCTCCCTCCCAACGCGAGGGGCAAGTATCCCTCCACCCTTAGCCTCCGATCGCAATCGGTTGGGTTGCAGCGTCCGCGGACCTATTCGAATGCGTCTTCAGTATCCAATAGCTCGATGCATGGTGTACCTACCGGCGATGCCAAGTCGAGAAGCGCTTCCTCAACGTTGACACTGAGACAGTCGCCTGCGAAAATAGCTATTCCGGCAGGGTCACCCCGTCCGTCCCTTAATGGCACTCCGAGGCCATCTTTGACTATTCCGAAATCGCCTTTGCCTCCCCAGTCTCCAACATCGGGACTGCCGCGGCCGACTACGCCATCGTTCTCCCCCTATGCAAACGCCGGCCAGGCATATACACCTCGTCCTCTCAGGCTTGTGAGCCGCAGTTCTCCACTACCATTCCCTACTTCACCAGCTAATCTTGCCACTCATCCTCTCTCCAACCAGGCGGAGCTAAATCAGTCTCCGGGCAAGGTTATCCAGCCCGGCGAACAACCCCCGCGGCCTGGTCAGGTACTGACATACAACCGGAATGTACATGACCAACTCAAACTACGCACACTGTCTCTGAATACTGGGCCCAATCGCGCGCCGGCGCCAGCGGTCTCACCTGGGGGTACGCAGACGCTGTTCACGCCATCTCCAGGCGCCGGTTCCGCTCCAAATTCTGCCCTATCGACGCCCGTCACTGGTCGGTCGCAGTCACCTCTACCGAGTCCAAGTCCAGGGGGGGAGGGTTTGCGTCCGAGGCCCAGGACGGGCACGGGCATGATGTATCGGACTAACCTGAGTGTGGGTACCGTGGCTACGAGCAGGATTCGGGTCCCATCGACGGTTCCGCGGTAGAGAATCGAGGGCCAGTCGTTGGGCTCGAGGAAGGTCGGATGAGAATGTGGACGAGAGGCAGAAGAAATACACGGTTTGTATTGCGCAGTTGATGGTTGTCATTCGTGGGTAGGGTCTCAATGATGTTGCGTGTTTCAAGGCGGATCATCGGGGATGTTTGGTCGTGGTGATAAAGATTTGCTTTTGATGGATTTCTTTCCTTTTTCTTTTTCTTTCCCTGGTAGTGGTCATTGGTGGTGCGGAGTGAAGACATTCTGCGCAGTCCAGTTGTTATGGCGAGAAGCTGTGCTTGGTACGAGTCATTCTTGTGGATGAAACAGATGCCACCCGTTGACTGCCCTGTCTAGGTTGCTTCCGATGAGCGCTGATGATGCCACCACCTGATTGTCATAACTCGCATCCACATTCGGTGCGAGACGGCGTGGACCGGAATTACCTGATGAATAGAACGTTTCCAACGTCTGGTCGACTGATTCGAGATATCAAATGTGTGCGCATTTGGATTCTGTTCGCACACAGCTTCGTTCACTCTTGGCGTCCCGCGCGGGATGCAGGCACCGCGTTGAGACCGAAGTTCATCCCCTCCATCAAACCGAATACTCCAGGGATCTTCCATCCCCCGTTCGCGCGTGACCGAGTCCGGCTGCGCCACCCACCCATTTTGCACGCACGTTACATATTCGTCTCCACGTTCATTCATCTATAGACCTGGCCCCTCCCCAAAACAACATGATATATATCCTAATTCGTACGGATACCCCCGTCCTCGCCCCATGTTCCCCTCCTTAAAGCCTCGCTCTCGTTTGTATAATTCATCTGGCGATCCAACACTCACATTCCTTTTATGTTTTTCTTGTTTTTTTCTTCGATTTACCATCTCGACGTTTTATCTTAACGGCCATTTCCATTTGCGTACATAGCGCACATACACGTCAGGTTTTCATCTAAATAGGCGTTTTCATTTTTCCCCTCCCATCCCGTGTACGAGTATGGCATATAAAGTATACCTTGGAAACACATACGACATACTTTCTTCATTTCGATTTCTGGATATTTTCTTCTCTCCTTTCGTCCCCTTCTCACTTTTTTTTTGTTATCGTCGTCTTGTTTGCGTTGATTTGGTTGGAGTGCTTCTTATGCATATCGCGATCGTGGAAAAAATTGAACATGATCTGAAATCCTCGTCGTGATTAGTTTGATCATATCGATGGCCCGATGCTGTTATGGGTAGTTGCATTTACAATGATGTCCCGATATGAGTCCATGATCATATGAAATTAGATAACAGCATGCTTTGTACATTGTTTGTTCATGGACTTTGCGTCAGTGATCGTAGTACCCCGCACGGTCTCTCGGCTAATGTTTAAGCGGAAGCCAGACCGTGGGAGGAGCGCCCTACTTTCCGAATTCGTACTGACAGAATTTATGTAAAGGAGGATCATCGAGGGGAGCTTACATTCTACTCCTCCAACTTTCCGAATTTGTACTGACAGACTCAGTTTATGGTCATCGGGTGGAGCTTGCATTTCTGCTTTCCAACCTCGGGCAACGCCGAGTACTGAGGTCCCCGTTCTCGCTTCTTCATCGATGGGATCTCATTCCCTTGGGTCAGATGCTATGGGAAACCCCCGCAAGATGGGCAGCTGGACAGCTGAAAGGGTCTATACTAAGTTGGGACTGCAGTTAGAGAGGCAAGCCCCGGCCCCCACCTTTTTGTTATTACATGATTAGTTCAGGGGTTGTGCTGGTTTTGGGTACAGTCAGTGTGTTTTTCCCCTCCCTGCTAGCCGTCCTCTAATCACAGCTCTCAACGGTCTGTGGTAGAGTCGTCAAGCGATAATGTTACACACTGTCCTTGCAGATCTGAGTGTTGTGTACCCTATTAGCATTCCGAAGTTGTTCGGTTCCCAATCCATAGCAAGTTAAAGAGTCCGAACAGATATTGATACCGTCCACTCTGGTCAATCACAAAGACCTCGGAACTCTATGGAATACACAAAACGACGCACCGTATATTATAAAGTGTGCTCAAACAGAGCTTATTACGATCTCCACGAACTGGACAGTAGTGTCCCGGGGCATTCGAAGCACGAACCAGCCCCTGTGGCCTGATGGAGCAAGCTTTATTTTTCCTGTCATGCAAGCTCGCGCACGCCATACCATAGTTTCGGCTAGGAGCAGTACGTTCGTTGCGCCTTCCAAGTTCGCAAAGATGTGATGCTACTGCGGCTTGATATCAGATATGCAATTCGCCCGAGCGGTCCATGTGACGAGAGGTCCACGTATGACGGAGATCTCGACTCTAGCGTGTTGGAGGTCGTCCATGCGTCTAGAACGAATCACGGAACTCGTTACATACGCTTCACTCGTGATCGATTGATCTTCAACCCATCGCGGATATTGGAGCGCTTAGCAGCATTGAATTAGGTCATGATGATGTGGCATGGGGTTGGGGTCGAAATGAAAACTCACGATATTCCAGGCCTCGAGAGCGTCGGTAACAGGAACTGAGGTCGCTTGCAATACCTCAAGATGCGTAGATATGAGTGTTGCCTGTGACATTACTTGGAATCACAGGCTACTACTGGTCAGGCGCATAATTGACGGCTGATTTTGGCAGCGTGAAGCACTATACCTTTCGAGTTGCTTTCATTATTAAGTCACATAACATTCCTCCCACCTTTCCGACGCGGCTGCCGGTGGCGTGCCATGCCAAGTTGCCAACTGAACCAAGACGGCAATTATGATATCTTATCTCCGACATTACAACGTAGTACTTGTCGTCTACATGCAACTGCTCGGGGTCGCTTTGCATTCAAGTTGAAGATGCGGCCGGCGAGGCTGCCATCTCCCCGGAATCCGCTCCACTTGTCGTAACACCCTAGGGTCGGTACCTTTCGCTAAACTCCACTCCATCGCCTTGATCCTGACCTGAACTCACGAAGAATTGAGCAGCCCCTGAGCAAATTTTCAACGTGAGCAACGCGTAAAGGAAGATTCCGACAAAGGAAGTCCACGAAAGTCAAGCAGCAGTTTCTGGGGTCTTTCCATGACTCCTGTCAAAGGTGTTCGGACTTTTTATGGTGGGAACTGAACATCTTCGGAATGATAACAGGGTACTACAACTCAGTGCTCAGCATATATAATGGGTCCCAACATTCGCCTTTCGTTTCCTCAGCATTCGTCTCTATTTCGTTGTGAGTCGTCCTTTCCAATCAACGTGGTCTCTGGATGACCGTTGACAATCCCAGTTGAATCAACATGCCTATGAATGTTAAATACCAGGGTTCCCTTGCCCGATGGCTTCCTGCGGACCCCAGCATCATCTGCAAGTACCACAGCGACTTGCTCGCTAGACTCATCAAGAAGGGTGTCTGCACGCAAGCAGGTGATGTTGACGAGAAACAGCTTTCTCTCGTCATTCTCAAGTTCAAAAAATTGATCGAGGAGGACGCCGAGATATTCAGAGACTTCCACGAGATGTTCGACCAGGTTCCGCCTAACCCAACCCCCGGCCAGCCCCAGGTAAGCGGCTAGTTTGGCAATCACTTATCGTATTCACCCACTGATGTTGGTTGTTTTTTTCGTTGGGGTTAGATCACGAACTACATGCAGCTCCTCGCTGTTCTCAATGAGACCATCACCGTGGCGCCGACTTACAGCTACACCAGCCCTCTCGTGAGCGGCGTCCCGATGTACGGCGTCCTTGCTCCCTTCTGCAACACTCAGGCTGGCTACCACGCGTTCACCAATGACAAAGTGAATGAGATTTTCCACGAGATCTTCGACGAGTGGACCAGGTTCCTCGTCTCTCCAGCGTCGCGCAGCGTCTTGGTATCTACAGAGGGTGGCTGGTTCAGCCAAGGTGCCCTACAAGTACAGGAAGACCGCCTTGGCATGCCTTTTGATCAGGCGTGGGTGAGCGATCCTAGCAAGCCCCACAGGGGCTTCACGTCCTGGGACGACTTCTTCGTCAGACGTTTCAGAGAAGGTGTCCGTCCCACCATTCTGCCAGGTGAAGGCCATGAGAAGTACATCAATGTCGCCTGTGAGGCGATCACATACCGAGTCGTCCAGGGCGCACAAGCGACGGACGAGTTCTGGCTCAAGGAAATGCCCTATTCCCTAGACCATATCCTCAACTACGACCCGCTTGCGTCCCAGTTGATCGGCGGGACCGTCTTCCAGGCAATGCTCAGTTCGCTGGACTATCACGGGTGGCACAGTCCTGTCGATGGACGTGTCGTTAAGACGACCATTGTCCCCGGCACGTACTACGCCGCGCTTCTGGACGAGTATACAGACCCAGATGTCATCTCCCGTTCGCAAGCGTTTGTCACCGCCATCTCCACGCGCGCGCTCATCTTTATCGAATCGGACAACAAGGACATTGGTTTGATGTGTTTCGTTGGGGTCGGTCTCGGAGAAATTTCGACGACCAAGGTGGTGGTGAAGGAAGGGGATCGTCTCAAGAAGGGCGATGAGATCGGATCGTTCCACTTTGGCGGGTCGACGCATTTGTTGATTTTCCGTCCCGAGACCAAGTTGACGTTGGAGGGTTCTGACGAGCCGGAGAAGGCGAGGGAGCTTGGCACGTTGTTGTTCCGTGTGGATAACTAAGGAGACGGGATGAATGGTGGGGTTTTAGGGGGGGATTGATAGCCAAAAAAAAGTGTACGATATGACTGTGTATGATGTCCTGAGCAACTGGTTTCGCGTCGTGCTTTGATAGGGTTCCTTGAAATGAGAATGTTTGTGCTGCAGAGGTGTGCCCCCAACATTCTGCGAATATTCCCGCTAAGGGATGGTAGTAAATAAAACCGCATACAGGTAGATCTAATCAAGGATAGATGCCGCTCCAGGCTAACGGAGCCTCGAGGCTTTCCTAGAATTTAGTCCGTGCATAGCTCCCTCAGCGTAGCTAGCCATACTCCTGTACATACGATTCCCTCTCTTGATACGTAGCGTTAGATATTCGTGGAGGGCAATCATTTTTGCAACAGAACAGTCCAGGTTACTGTACAAACTTCCTTTCTGCCCAGGGGTATGTTCTATACTTAGTAGGATATTGTCGGACCCGAGTGGCGCAAGCGTGACGATACCGAGGTGACTCGGGCGTTCCATCGAAACTTCCAATTAATATTTCCCCTAGACCTTAGTGACCGAGTCATATAATTTTCCCCTTCCCCTCGCAGCACTTATTCTGATCTCCCGCATCGTCGCTCCCGACTCTCATATTCATGGACGGGGTCTCCGCTGCGGCAGCCACCATAGGCCTAGTTCAAGCTGCTACTCAAGTGACCACCGTACTCAGTCGTTACATCTCATCCGTCAAAGGCGTTCAATCGGCGCGTACCCAGCTCCTCGATCAAATCCGGTTAATAGTTGCCGCGGAGACCGCCATCGAGAGCGTGGTGCAGCATGCGCCACATTCGTTGCGTACGCCCAGAGCTACAGGCCCTGATAGACGAATGGTCGAGGGAGGATGGGCCACCGGCCAAGTAACTTCAACTTGCAAGAAAGAACTGGAGGCGCTAACGACTTGGCTAGAGGGTCAAATTGAACGCAGGATGCGGAACGGATGGGCGAAGGCGCTCGTATGGCCCGTCAAGGAGGACAAGATACGGTCTACTATAAGAGCTCTCGAAAGATATATGCCCTACTTCCGCGACATACTCTCGATTGATACCTTGTATGTGTGTGTTTACCTGTAGATGTGATTGGCTGACTGGGAGATTAGTAATCTCGTCCAAAGCATAGCAAACAGAACCAAGGACAATGAGCTTACCTCCGTGAAATGTGAGCACATCATTCGTATAAGACACCCGAAGGAGTGTCGAGGCTCACGTACCGTGTAGCCAAACTATTATCGTGGTTGGATGGGTTGGACTGTACGAATAAACATGAATTTACTCTCCAACAGCGACAGCCAACGACGGGCGACTGGCTGTTCCAGGAAGAGTTGTATATTGACTGGCGGAACGGTTCGACAAAATTCATTTGGTTGCATGGCAAGGGTGGGTACTTGATAATTGAAGGATATCGAGATCTGATTGGGAGTATAGCGGGTGCTGGAAAATCAGTACTATCGTACGTGGTTCTCTATATACGTCTGAAAACAGCTTGTTCACCCGTTCTAGATCCGCCATCATTGACGATCTGTCGAGCGGACTGATGGACGATGAAACATTGGCCTATTTCTATTGTGACTTTCGAAACAGCCGCTGTACGAGTGCCGCAAACAGCGAGGTGCTGGACCACCTACGGACTTGGGCGCAATATCGGATCTCTTGAAGCGTGCTGTAGAACTGCACGAGCGGCCCATTGTCGTGGTTGATGCACTCGACGAGTGTGAGGATCTGTTAAACTTACTTCGTGAACTTATAAACCTATCCGATGGACGTTGCCGACTGTTCGTAGCGAGCCGAACATTGCATACCATCAAGCAGGCATTTACAGGTCTCCCGTCGATCTCTCTGGACGATCGGGTGGATGAAGTACGAAACGACGTGTATCTGCACGTCAAGACAGAGCTCGAATCGCGATCTCGACTCAAGATCCTTAGGCAGGACCTCAAGGATGAGATCCAGGATATACTTTTGAAGAAGGCCGATGGGATGTGTGTCCTGTTGTCTCCTGGTTTTTAGAGTGCACTGACCTAATTTGATTCTTTGTAGGTTCCGATGGGTGTAATGTCAGCTGGACAGACTCAATGACTGTTGGTCCGTTGGGGATGTTTGGAGGGTGATCGATACACTGCCACGAACGCTATATGACACATACGATCAGATGTTACGGGTCATCGACAAGAAAGAGTTCGGTTCGCGGATCGCCCGGAAGGCCCTCGTATGGCTCGTGTTAGCTGTGTAGCCCCTGAGGCTTCCTCAGCTCGCAGAAGCGTTGAGAATTGACTGCGATGAGCCTGTGTTGGACCTCATCAATTCCCCAATGCATGACATCGACATCCTGGAGATCTGTGGCCCTCTGGTTGCCTTTGACGAGGAAAACAAGACTATCACCCTATCGACTACAGTGTCAAGGTATGTTTCTGGTCCTTGTGGAGCTCGGGGACAGGTGCGATGCTGTTGATCGACAGGAGTACTTGACTTCGGATGCTATTGCGAATAAAACCTACTTTGTCCGTCAATGTCATGGGTCCATGGAACTCGTTTCGATCCGCTCAATCATGCTCTACAGCGATCGAACTAGCCGTTTAGAGGTGACTAAAGATCATCTGTGCGATTATGCCGCAGATAGTGGATTCGAACATCTCGCAAGTTGCCATCCGGACCACAACGAGCTCCTTGTTAGACTTCTACTATCCTTTGAAAACCACGTCTCGGCGGAACGTTTCTTCTACGATTTTGAATGGAGGTTCAATACTTGGATGATAAATACTACGCAGCTGGCTCTGTATATCATCATTCGCTTTGGCCATCTGTCCATGTTGCGACACTATCTCGATCACCACACTGTCCAGGCCACAGCAGAAGACAACCCATTGGTGTTCGCTGCGCTGTATGGCAATATCCCCCACCTTCAACTTTTGCTTGACAAGGGCCTTGCCGTCAACTCTGAAGGCCGCGTCTTCTCCGACGGGTTTGCTGTATTGAAAGCGTCGCCCTTGACAGCGGCCGCAAGCAACCGAACGCCCGAACGCCAGGAAACACTCGTAAGGCTCCTGCTAGCGCATGGGTATATCGTTCCAAGGGATGCTATTCATGCCGTCCTTCTACCTCCTTGGGTGCCCCATGTCAACCTATCGTTGTCTGGGCCCTGTGGGAAAACGGTGCAGACAAATGCTTGATCATCAAAGGGATGACCTGCCTGCACTTACTCACGCGGTGGCAGAGAATATTTCATTCGTCATATTCTAGGGACCTCGAGATCGCTCGTATACTGGTGGCCATGCCATCAATAAAAGTGGCTGGTTTAGCAAAAGGCGCCGGCGCTAGTGTGTTATGACAAGTGGAGTAGTGTTCTTCCATTCCATACATGCCGTTGAGGCTGATTTTGGCAGCGTGAATCACTACATATACCTTCAACTCACGCACTACTTTTCTGACAGCTGCCAGTGGCGTGCGCCAAGTTGCCAACTGAACCGAGACGGCAAGTATGACATCGTGTCTCCGACATTACAATGTAGTACTTGTCGTCCGAGTCACTTTGCATTCAAGATGGCCGTCGCCCCGAAACCTGCTCGGCGGGGCACTAGTCCACTTGTCATAACACGCCACCATCGGTACCTTTCGCTAAACTCCACTCCATCGCCTTGACTTGACCTGACCTGAACTCATGAAGAATTGAGCAGCCCCGGTGCTCGGGGTCACTGGCACTTTGCATTCAAGTTGGAGATTTGAACGGCCGGTAAGGCTACCGTCTGCGTGATATCGCTCACACGAGTATATGATAGAGGAGATGTGTAGATGGTATGTACAAATGGCGGCGATGAAAGGGAGAAGTTTTTGCTATTGCTGCAGTACTGTGTGTTTGGGTGAAACCCGCAGGGTTTCCGACCCGAGGCTGGGCCCTAGCCTGAAGGGGGAAAAGGTGAGCTGTGAGGGCGGGTTGGGCCCTCGCAGTCAGCTTGACAGACGCACCGACAGGCGTTCGGGCGACTAGCATCGAGCAAAATTGCTAAGAGTCTTGGACTGTTGGCTCTGCGAGAGGGAGAGATGGGTGGGTGACGACGAGCAGAAATGAAAACCGCGAGCGAGGCTCTGCGCTAGCTATCGGAGGTGGCGGGAAGGAGGAAAAAACTCGCCACCTTGCTTAGCTCCCGCGTAGACCTCATCCGTACGCCGCTTCGTGCCTTCGCTTACGTAGGACACCATCTCCCCGGAATCCGCTTGGCGGGGGCACTAGTCTACTTGTCGTAACACCCTGGGGTCGGTACCTTTCGCTAAACTCCACTCCATCGCCTTGATCCTGACCTGGACTCACGAAGAATTGAGCAGCCCCTGAGCAAATTTTCAACGCGAGCAACACGTAAAGGGAGATTCCGACAAAGGCAGCCCACGAAAGTCAGGAAGTAGTCTCTGGGGTCTTTCCATGATGCCTGTCAAAGGTGTTCGGACTTTTTATGCTGGGAACCGAACAGCTTCGGAATGATAACAGGGAGGCTACTACAACGCGGTATTCAGCATATATAATGGGTCCAAACATGCCTTTCGTTTCCTCAGCATTCGTCTCTATTCCGTTGTGAGTCGTCCTTTCCAATTAACGTGGTCTCTGGATGACCGTTGATAATCTCAGCTGAATCAACATGCCTTTGAATGTTAAATACCAGGGTTCCCTTGCCCGATGGCTTCCTGCGGACCCCAGCATCATCTGCAAGTACCACAGCGACTTGCTCGCTAGACTCATCAAGAAGGGTGTCTGCACGCAAGCAGGTGATGTTGACGAGAAACAGCTTTCTCTCGTCATTCTCAAGTTCAAAAAATTGATCGAGGAGGACGCCGAGATATTCAGAGACTTCCACGAGATGTTCGACCAGGTTCCGCCTAACCCGGACCCTAACCAGCGCCAGGTAAGCGGCTAGTTTGGCAATCACTTATCGTATTCACCCACTGATGTTGGTTGTTTTTCGTTGGGGTTAGATCACGAACTACATGCAGCTCCTTGCTGTTCTCAATGAGACCATCACCGTGGCGCCGACTTTCAGCTACACCAGCCCTCTCGTGAGCGGCGTCCCGATGTACGGCGTCCTTGCTCCCTTCTGCAACACTCAGGCTGGCTACCACGCGTTCACCAATGACAAAGTGAATGAGATTTTCCACGAGATCTTCGACGAGTGGACCAGGTTCCTCGTCTCTCCAGCGTCGCGCAACGTCTTGGTCGATACAGAGGGTGGCTGGTTCAGCCGCGAGGCCATGGACGTACAGAGAGAGCGCCTTGGCATGCCTTTTGAGCAGGCATGGGTGTGCGATTCTCGCCAGCCCCACATGGGCTTCACGTCCTGGGACGACTTCTTCGTCAGACGTTTCAGACCAGGTATCCGTCCCACCCTTATGCCCGACAACCACACCTTGATCAACGTTGCCTGTGAGGCGATTACATACCGAGTCGTCCAGGGCGTACAAGCCACGGACGAGTTCTGGCTCAAGGAAATGCCCTATTCCCTAGACCATATCCTCAACTACGACCCGCTTGCGTCCCAGTTGGTCGGCGGGACCGTCTTCCAAGCGATGCTAAGCTCGCTGGACTATCATGGGTGGCACAGTCCTGTCAATGGACGTGTTGTTAGGACGTACATTGTCCCCGGCACGTACTACGCCGCGCTTCTGGACGAGTATACGGACCCAGATGTCATCTCCCGTTCGCAAGCGTTTGTCACCGCCATCTCCACTCGCGCGCTCATCTTTATCGAGGCGGACAACCCGGATATCGGGTTGATGTGTTTCGTTGGGGTTGGTCTTGGTGAAATTTCGACGACCAAGGTGGTGGTGAGTGAAGGGGATCGGATCAAGAAGGGAGACGAGATCGGATCGTTCCACTTTGGCGGGTCGACCCATTTGTTGGTGTTCCGTCCCGAGACCAAGTTGACGTTGTTGCCTGGTCCTGAGGATCCGAATATGGCGAGGAGGCTCGGCACAGTGTTGTTCCATGTGGATAACTAATGAGGCGGGATGAACGATCGCAAGAAAGTGTACGATACCACTGTTTAGGATGTACTGAGGAACTGGCTTCGCGTCGTGCTTTGATAGGATTCCTTGAAATGACAAATTAAGTTTCTGCTGCAGAGGTGTGCCCCCAACATTCTACGAATATTCCCGCTAAGGGATGGCACCATATATATGGCACCGCTACACCGCATACAGATAGAAAGGATAGATGCTGGTCTAGCCTGTTAGCGAAGGCTTGAGGCTTTCCCAGAACCCAGCCCGTGCATCGCTCTCTCAGCGTAGCCTTGAAATAAGCCCCAGCTCGTTCTCAGCTTTCGCACCCGCCCACCACTCCCTCTCACAGCCCAAACACTTACAAGTACTTGTCCGTCAAGTTCGCTGCCACAGAGCTGTGACCTGCTCGGTGACCATTCCGCCCTCGCCACTCACTAGCACTTCCCCAGGCCAAGCTTCACTTCGGGCTGAAAAGCCCTATGGGCTGTCGACTATACCTACATCTCACACACTTCGTACGATACACCACAATAGCATCAGCAAGGTGGAGAGTCACCGTACCGAGGCATCTCGGTGGCGGTGATGCGTTTTCAGGCCCCGACGTCGATCATCACTCTTATACCAAGACGCCAGATCTACGGCGTCTTGCCCTTTTCCTCCCGATCCTCGACGTCGGCAGGGTTCGCGTCTGCTCACTTTTTTGCCCCACCCACCTGCTCCCTTTTGTTGTTTTGTTTTTTCCTTCCAAGGCTCCTTCCTGCTGCCATACACCTCGCCTTGTACCACTTAGTCGGTCCCTGTCCCAATTCCATTGCTCAGTCCCTGCTGCGTGGATGTGCCTTTCTGTGTTTGGTCGGGCTGCGCGCTCCGGTCCCAGCACACCCCCGGTCGGAGAGTCACCGGTCAGGGCACGTGATCAGGTTCATTCAGTCCCTACTCGTCTCGGTCTAGGCACATACCAGTGCCTGACACCAACTCGGATCCTGCTCACGCAAGCCAGACCAGACCGTCTCCGGTCCCCCCACCTAGGAAAGGCCTATCTACCCCCCTCTGCTTCCTTTCTTCTCATTCACTGTCTCCTTCATGAGACGCGAACGGCCCAAAAAATGTCATGTCACTTTTTTGGACCTCAGCCCACTTTCACCAACTTTCACTACTTTGTCAACTTTCGCAACTTTTCATGTCTTTAGAAACCATTAGTCCGAGTCGTTGAAGACCTCACAAGCAGGCAAAGTTTTTTCTTGGAGGTATGTAAAGCATAAATAAAGTACCTCCGAATCCCAATGAGTGTGCACGATGATCTAATCTACTCCTCGGCGTCGCGACCCACAATGGAGGCAACCAATCCAACTCGGTCAGATCAAATGACTGTCCCCAGTCGTCAGAAAACGTCTCTTGGAGGAGCATCCCCTTGATCAACACGGTGACTTCTTCCCGCGTCGGAAACTAGATAATGAGCGAGTCGAGTGAGCGGCACGACATGAGCACGACTCGAGCACACAAGAGCGAGAGAGAGGGGGACATTCACTCAGATGAAACTTGATCACATCCAACACGAGTGCGACCTGCTCGTGCGCCTCGTCTCCGTCCTGCTCCCCTCCCTTGTCAATACCCACTCCACCTTTCCACACGACACACCCAAGCAAGAAGAACACAAATGAAAACGTCACCGCATCGAACGGCGCTTGTTCCGAGAGCGTCCGCAGCCTGTAAAGCACACGAAGCACCAGCGCTGTCGGCCCGTCAAAAAGAACCCATCGTGAATGTGAGAGAGAGGGAGGCGAAGGTCGACTGTTCCTGTGGTTGGGAGAGTACGAATCTGGAACGTAGGAATTGGTGTGCTGAATCGATGGAGCGGGACACTCTTCCCGCCGACCGGACTCTCCAGGGCGATCGTGACGATCGTCGTAAGACATGTCACCACTTTCTGCTCGACCTACACGTGAGGTTAGGATTTCATCATTCCTGATCGGCAAAGATTTGTCAAGAGGGTCATCACGACGATCAGACCGTTCGCCGCACTTTTCACGAGTGGTATGGCCGGCCCGGCGGGCAGTAGGGTGGGTCCAAGTAGACTCTTGGGTGTGAATGTTATAGTAGTAAACACCACGACCATTTCTTGGATATGGCAAGTCAAAAACTCGTCCTCTGTGTCGTCAATGAACCCAGGCGCAATCTTGAGCAGACAATGCAGCTGCAGGAGGAGCGCCGTATACTGGATTGATCATGGCGCGTGGACAGTCAGCTTCGGAGAGAGAATGGGGAGGAGAGATGGAGGAAGTAGATGAGGCGGGCGTGATGGGATTGAACCGAGTGGAGAATTGCACCATGGCACGTTTGGAGTGGCCCGTCGTCGGTGTTGTGTGCGCGTGCAATCATGTTGGTTGTAGTAGTACAAATCTTGTGGAGACGAGAACGCTACAACACAAGAACATCACGTGACGCGTTCGCGCACGAAAACCAAGTCCTCAAGAGTCCTAGTCAGCGCTGTCAGCCATTAGGAAATAAGAGGCTACACCTAATTAGGGAGTGTACTAGTCACCAAAACAACTTATTGCATACATTGTTACAACATTATTAGCTTATATTTTGTACGCATTTTTGAGAAATAAGTAGCTACAATCTTCACATCTCATGAATTCCATCATTCTGTGGGCCACTGTAGCTCTGAAGCCCTGTGGCGTGGCTGTAGTGGCTGTGAGCACTGTCCCAAAAAGGGTGATTTGCTGATGGAGAGCAATGACATAGTGTCAGTGATTGTATCTGATTCGTACCCGTTAACCGCAGACGGTCTCTCGGCTAAAAGGTTTAAGCGGAAGCCGGACCGTGGGTCTACCATCCGTGGGGCACCTACTTTCCGAATTTGTACTGACAGGGTTTATGGTCACATCGAGTTTGCATTTCTGCTCTTCCAACATCGGGAAACGCCGAGAACTGAGGCCGTTCACGCTTCTTCATCGATGGGATCTCATTTCCTTGAGTCAGGAAACCCCCGCAAGAGGTCGTCTCAGCTGGACAGCTGAAAGGGCCTATGATATATATATACTTGTAAATTTCCCCCATTAAAGACACTTATCTAAAGTCGGGACTGCACTTAGCGAGGCAAGCCCCCATATCTTTTGTTACAATATTGGGTTAGTTCAGGGGTTGTGCTGCTTTTGGGTATAGTCGACGTCCCTGCTAGCCGTCCCCCTGTTAGCATTCTGAAGTTGTTCGGTTTCCCAGTTCACAGGGAGTTAAAGTATCTGAACAGACAATGATACTGTTCACTCTCGTCAATCACAAAGACCTCGTCTATGGAATATACAAAACGAAAAATTATGCACCATGCATATAAGCATGACCAAACGGAGCTCATAAAAGGGCTGTTCAATTCTCTGTGAGTTCAGGGGTCAAGGCGATGGAGTGGGAGTTCAGCGAAAGGTACCGACGCTGGCGTATTACGACAAGTGGACTAGTGCCCCGCAGAACAGATTCCGGGGTGACAGCAGCCCGATCGTTGGCCGCATCTCCAACTTGAATGCAAAGTAACCTCGAGCAGTTGTAGACGGCACATTGTAATGTCCGAGATAAGATATCACATTTGCCGTCTTGGCTCAGTTTGCAACTTGGAATGCGGCAAGCCACTGGCAGCCGCATCAGGAGGAATGTTGTGCGACTTGAAAGGTATAGTGCTTCGCACTGCCAACATCAGCCATCAACGGCATGCATGGAATGGAAGCTCTTCTAAGTCTTGCTCAATTTGAGGGCTGTTCAATTCTTCGTGAGTTCTGAAACGTCAGATCAAGGCGATCATCGGGGCCAGTTTAGAAAAAGGTGCTGACGCTAGTGTGTTACATACTGGACCAGTGCAGAGTCTTCCATTCCATGCATGCCGTTGACGGCTGATTCAGCGTGAAGCACTAAACCATTCAAGTCACACAACATTCCTCCCACCATTCCGACGGCTGCCAGTCGCTTGCCATGCCAAGTTGCCAACTGAACCAAGACAGCGATTATGATATTGTGTCTCCGATGTAGTACTTGTCGTCTACAACTGCTCGGGGTCACTTTGCATTCAAGTTGGACACGGCCTGCGATCGAGCTGCCGTCACCCCGGAATCTGCTCGGCGGGGTACTTGTCGTAATACGCTAGTGTCGGTACCTTTCGCTAAACTCCCACTCCACTCCACCTGAACTCACGAAGAATTGGGCAGCCCCTAAGCAAATTTTCAACGTGAGCAACGCGTAAAGATTCCGACGAAATCCAAGAAGCAGTTTCTGGGGTCTTTCCATGATGCCTGTCAAAGGTGTTCGGACTTTTTATGTTGGGAACCGAACAACTTCGGAATGATAACATCAGAAAGGCAGCAAAATAATCGAGCGCTTATGATTTCCCGATGTAGTACACCCTCAGTGTTCAGCATATATAATGGGTCCCAACATTCGCCTTTCGTTTCCTCAGCATTCGTCTCTATTTCGTTGTGAGTCGTCCTTTCCAATTACTTAACGTGGACTCTGGATGACCGTTGAAACGTTGACAATTCCAGCTGAATCAACATGCCTTCGAATGTCAGATACAATACCCTCGCCAGATGGCTCCCCGAGGACCCTAGCATCATCCGGCAGTACCACCACGACTTGCTCACTCGACTCATCGAGAGGGGTGTCTGCACGCTTAGAGGTGGTGTAAACGAGCAACAGCTTTTGCCCGTCATTCTCGAGTTC
>JBBPQU010000168.1:0-33191 GCA_038092655.1 Boletus sensibilis | reverse complement strand
ATAGAACTGTTTGACACGGCAATGTTCCAGCTCTCCCTACAATTATTCATGGCGTGATTTGATTACTCAGACCAAGGGAATATCACTTACCACCTGCATCGAGTAGTTTTCTGTGGTCCCATACAGCCAAATAGAGGCCACATAATCCCCAAGGGCATGTAACTTGTAGGTCGACATGTTGAAATTGTGGGGCTTGCGGCCTGCAGTGGTATTACCAACATTCTCTATTGTCCTAGATGTAGATGTCAACCCCCAATTGGTTTGGCCACCTCAGGCCCTCCATCAAACATGGGCAGCAGTCTTGCGGGGGAGGTCGTATGTCTTGAATTTTGTGCAGCAATCACGAGAAAATTTGCGAAACATTTGACCAAGGTGAATTGTGCTATTTTCAAAGTGGTCTCTGTGTGCATCCGAAGCTTGCTGAATGCATGCCATGTAGCAAGCTCAAATAAGAGGTTGAGAATGATGGAATTGTAGGGGTTAGGGAGTAAACCATCGAAGATGGATATTGTGCACTAAACTACTATGAGGGTTTGACTAGAAAGAGTCATCAATGGAACATACCTGAAGTATATCTTCGAAGTCTCTTGCTGCCAGTCTTGACAGGTCGGAAACATTTGCACTGAATGCATGGATTGTGTCGGCACCAAATGTGGGTATCAAACAGAAACTTTGTACAAGTGAGTCATCCATCCAAAGACTCTAATAATATGTACACCTACCGAGCATTGAATTTCTGTATTTCACCTGCCTCGAATAGAATTCAGATGAGATGTGTGATTGTTGCCTTCCAGACACTGAGTTCAAATTCATGCATGAAGTCGGGCACAAGCATAGAATAGAAGTTCAAACCAAATTTATTGAGTTTCTCAGAAAAGCATTCTAGATAATGAGTGAATCAGTAACATAGCATATATCCATTGATGTGGAAACACTTACACGTGTTGGGACAAGGGACTTGGCTCCAATCACACTCTCGACCACCTTGCTGAGAATGCCGCATCCATACTCAAAAATGGCCTTGTGTACATGTTCAATTGACCGTCAATGGGGTTCGTCATCTACACAGGCCATCTTACTGTGCACCCATCGATCGACTCTTGTGCCTAGCTTATAGATTTTGTCCTTGCCGATTAGACAATGTGGGCAAGGACACCATCCTAGAAACTTCATGCACACAAGGAGAATCCTATCTGAATGGCTTGAGTCAGTTGAATAAGGTTAACGAGAATTGAGCTTACTTTTTTGGATAATCTGCGGCATATGTAAATAGCCACAGGAAGAGCCAACATGAGATACCATCCAGGCACTTGATTACGACCCCATGCTCATAGGCGTCAAGGAAGTCGGAGTCGAGTAGGTGGAACCAGATAGCTTGCATGAGTTCACACTGGCAGTGCATTAGCACTGCCGTGGTTGCACTTGTTCCGAACGTATTCATGTAAAAGTCTTGAATTTTACTGGATAGCTGGAATATTGTCAGTTGCATATTGCGACAACCCTAAATAAAACTATCTTAGGAATATATGCCAGATGATGTGCAGCAAATGAACTCAGCTTCACATGAGTGTACTTTGACTGATTTCCCAGGAACAAGTAGATGGGCCAGAGTGCAGCATTGCTCAAGCTTGCGAGATGAGTCGAGTCTGACCACAACATGCTTGCTCCAATGACAGTTTCCAGGTTGCATCCTGGGACTTCAGGAGACTTGGAATTGATATTCTGGTACTCCTTGAGCATCGCATCAGAAGTATATAGTTCGGTTATTACGCGTTCAGGTGGACACATCTTGTCTGGCTGCCAAAAAAGTTTGTATGGTGCGTGGTGGAATGTACCAGCTGCAGACTCCTCGAATACAGACTTAACGACCTCTGTGGTCTTCTGATAGTGTAGTCCCTCTACATGAAACTCAGGTGCTGTATCTTCTGCCTGTTTGACTTTATCGCAGGGCAATCAGATAGAGATGGATGTCATATGCCAGCCATCTGAGGTAGAGAATGACAAAGAAGGGTCACTGGGAGCATTGTCAAGTTGTGTAGTCTCACGCTGAGCATTGAACTGATGGAGGTCATTGGAGTTGAAGTCATCAGCTAGGATTACATCATGAACAAGATGATTAAGGTCATCCAGGGACTTTTGAGTTGCGCTATTGTAGAACCAGCTCATGAGTCGCCAGACAGTTGCATTCAAAAAAGGTGAGAAGTAATTCTTTTGGAGAGCGTCCATAGTCGAAGTCCCTGGTCCCCTACTAAGCAGCAGCTGTCCATTTTCATCATCCTCGATGCGCTGAAACGTTAAGCCATCACAGACATGCTCAAGTAAGGTGCCATTTTCTGGGTCATGTGAAGGAAAGTGGCCAAGATATTCATGAAACAGGTTGTTCCCATCAGATTCTGTATGAGGATGGGAGGTATTGGTTGGTGGTTCTTGGCTGGTGGTGGTCTGCCCGATGGAGTTCATCTCAATATCTGATGGGATGCTGGGGAGGTTGTTCTCATAGTAATCTTCCACAGAGTCTGTGATTGTAGGAGCTGGCACAGGAATTGGTAAGGGTGGGAGGTCATCATGGTAACACTGTGGTAAGCGACGATTGTGGCTGGGAAGACCTGATGGACGCCATTCAACATTCTCGCTCAGATCAGATCCATCAAACTGATGCTTATCTTCAATACACTAAGACAATGTTTAATGTATGAACGTACCAAAAGAGCCTGATAATCAGCAAGTCGCTGTGCTCACAAGGCATCCTCCTCCCTCTGCAACCGATCTATCTCTGCTTGCTTCTTTGCTTCAGCACGGAGCCTCCTTTATTCTTCTGCTGCTACCATCTGGGTATGTTCTCGACGCTGTTGAAGCAGATCATCAAAGCCAGATTCAATTTTGCGACACCAGTGTGAGGTGTGGAGAGAGAGACCATGTTCTCCTTTAACCTTTTTGCTGCAAGAGGGGCAGACAATCTCCGCCATCACAAGGATGCTGAGTGAGTCAATCACTGTCAGGATGGATGAAACAAAATTGTTAGTATTATCCTAGTCACTAGGATTACAATGGACTTAGAGAATGCGCCGATGTTGGACATGTTGGCACAGTCCGAGAGTTTCAATCTCAGTGTGAACCCCTGATTATCTTTGTCTTTCACTCAATTAGCTCCTGAACTCCCACCATCATGTCTCGGCCACAAATCAACCCTGCTCTAATGGAAGAATCCGCCTCTGCCTCCACATCCACTGCCACAAACAAGTGTAAAGAAAATCTTGCTGATGAGGTAGCAATGGGGAGAAAGAAAAAGGCCAAGTAAGTGTCGTCAATGTCATCTGTAAGCTAATTAGTTCTTGAAGAACCACTGGCAGCACAACCGACTCCGATAAGGCAAAATACGAGCTTGTCAGACAAAAACTTGTGTGCCTTTCACATCCATTTGGATCTCCGAGGACTGCTATCAATGTCGCACTGAAGGTCGAATCTGGGCATGAGGGCGATCTCAATAGGTAAGTTGTATCAACTTTGGTGTACCAGCATTACTAACAGGGTTAATATCAATTTGTTAGAGATTCAGTGACAGCATCACTTCTATGATGGGATCCTCACCCATGCCTTAGAACTTGCCAAAGAACTCAACAGTCGGATGGAGGGAAACACACTGCAAAGTATATGTGCCTGGGTAAATCAGTATATGCATATATATGTGTCAATACATAGCTTCCTGTGCCTAGATCACGAAGGGGATGAGTGACCAGCATTTGACTGACCTTGGGTCAGTCAAACATGCTGGTCTAGCCTATCTATTGGCCGATGGCAAGTCACTTGAGCCAGCAATCACAAAGTCAGAGGACAAGTCAATGTGTGGATTTAACCACCCACAGATCGCACATATGCTGTGCCCCTGAAAAAAGCTTGATGTTTTTGACGAAGACCCTGACATGTAAGTAATATTTTTTACTGATTAATTCAGCTTATTTGTTTTAGAATTATTGGAGCACTTCAAGAGGGCACTATCAGGACCACAGCAACCAACTGGCCAACATGCTTCTACGAAGAGGGAGTGTATGATCCCGAAAACAGAGCAAAGGGACTGTTTTGTGGCCATGCCGCTTTTCGGGTAAGTCATTGCTTCAGATTTGATCAGCTACTAATGGCCCGTTGTATAGTTTTACACACATTTATTTATCAGACCATTGGCAGCATCAACCAACAGCATCAGCTCCAATTCATCCAAAGTATCGAAAAATCATGCCTGGAGCCTTACCAAGGTCACACCGTCAATCATCGCATATATTCATGTTGCGGTAAGTCTGCGTCCACTTGGTATTGCAATCTCATTAACTAATGATACTCAGCAGCTATATTTTACCTTGAGCACCACACCATTAGCCGAGATGGCTTCGTCAATCATTGAGATGTTTGAGGATAAAGATGACTGGACCAAGGAGACATTAGCCTGGTGGAATTTGTATGTGTTTTCATTTACTTTTGCTCACAAATTTAATTGTCATTAGCCGAGCGTTCTCAAAGGGACAAAAAAATTGGGACATAGATTCTGACGACAATGACATGGCCAAGATTTGTCTTCAACATGCTTGTCTTTTGAAGAAAACTGCACATGAAATACGTGCTGCAGAGGCCACCAAGTTTGTGACTCCAGCACCTGAGGACCTCAGTGTTCAATCGCCCGAGAATCCTGGAAGTGTTCCACCAACCAAGACTACAAGTGTTCCATTGCCCAAGAATACAAGCATTGCCGAAGTAATATCCCATGTAAGTTCGTCTACTACTTCTGTTTCAAGCATCTTCAGTGCAGCCACTGCAGCCACAAGGGACAACTCCAACTTGTCTCCGTGCCTGTCAGACAATGAAGCCAATGCTGCAGTTCCCTCCACCAGTGCAACCACATCAATCCCAGCATTGGCCTCTTCGTCTCACCTGTCCACTGATCTGGTTGAGCCGAGAAAAAAGGGCCGTGCATCTGCTACCAAGAACCCTCATTGCCAGGGTGGCAGGAAGTCAAATGGATTCTGATCACCACCATTGCTTGCTGCTGCTTTCCACTGCTCTCTGTCACTCTCTGTCACTTTTCATCACTTTCTATCATTAATCACATGCATTCCGAATCTGGAGTCACCACTTTTTGTCACTTTCAATCACTTTACACTGGCACTGCTCTCTGTCAATTTCCGTCGCTTTCTGCTGCCCTCTGTTGCTCTCCATCATTTTCTGTGTGTTTTGTACTCTTGGGACTCAGGCGCACTGTGTATCAGACTCATATTATAATTATGTACTAATAAATGAATAGATTATTTGGTGGTTGTACAAGGACTGGTATGGCTCTTAGTAACTTGCAAGGAAGTGAGAATCTACCAAGGCCTAGCAAGGCCTAGCAAGGGCTGGAAGACAAGGAATTTCAGGCAATTATATTTACATCCATACTAGTTCTAGCTAGGCCTAGCAAGGCCTGGGTAGGGGCAAAGGCCTATAATACTCAAGCTAGGACAGTGTGTTGCTTGCAAGAGATAGCAGTGGCATGTAAGAAAGTATATTTCCTCACTAGTGCTGCTAGATATTATGGCGCTTTTATGGCCTAGTATGGTCTAGCTAGGCCTAGCTAGATCTGGGCGTGTTTGCTGATGAAATCATAGCAGAACTGCATAGCCGAGCCACAACTTACCATATCGGGTAACCACTCGAGCACAACACGACGTGACTCACTACAGACACTACCCTCCATCTACATCAACAAACTCACTTGTTTATCAATATATTTGGTATACATTCATTTGATTTTCTCTTTTACCTATGAGATCAAACACTTATAGGTATTGTCTTAGCCTCTCATGTTTGAGGGGGAGTGTTGGAATTCTTATTCCATATATGGTAGTACCTGATTACATAATCATAGACTACTTACAATTTCGTACTGTAACCTTTTACTTTAGTGACTACAACTAGAGTATTCTACACTTCAAGTTCAAGTTGGTGCAGAAGTGGGTAATTTAATTAAAGAACATGTGGAGTGTGCTCAACGAATGAATAAGCTGGGTGAACTTGAAATGAAAAATCAGCACAGAGCTCAGCTCTGAGGAAAGCACGCCACGAGTGGGAGGAAGTGGTGCCGAAGAACTTAGAAAGACTGTGCCACCTTCCTCTGTTCGGCCAAAGACTACGCTCTGTGACTATGTTTGTGACTCGCTACGTAACAGACCAACACACTATCCCTCAGTGCCGTCCGTCCCGACACCAGGCGTGGTCGTTTTCGATGAGCTTTCGATGAGCGTCGTCGTCGTTGCTCGCTGCTCGCCGACCCGACGTGCTTGGGCAGGCACACTTATGTAAGCGAAGTGCACAAGCCGACTTCCTTATCGGGGGTGCACAGCTTGTAAATTTTGTGAGATAAGTATGGTTAATTTGCTATTGAGACCTACTAGCAATCTCCTCAAAAGTCAACACATAATGGAATACTAGAATATAGTAGCTAATGTACTATTATCATCTTTTCCCCCCTCCAAAGCACTCAGCAATCTATTACTGGGACCATTTTTACCAAATGTAAATCCCACCCAAACCCCTCTGGGAGGAGAATCCTCTTTCTCCTTGACCTTATCCACATTCTTTTGCTTCTCTTTCACCTCCGCATACTTGGCCATATCCTCGGGCGATGTGAAGTCATCATAGTACCCGGTATCAATTTCCGAATCCAACGCAGGGACGAAAGGTGCCCGAGTTGACCGCAAATCCTCCCATTTGATCCCGTCGAAGAACGGGTGATTCATTACCTGTGGTAGGGTCGAGTATCGGACACTCGAGTGTGATATAAGCCTGAAATGTATGATTTAGCAAAGCAATGCGCAACCGACATGATGGACATACCTCGTAACAGCATCCCACGCTATGTCGGTGAGATTGAAGATGAGATCTTCTGGTTTGTCGTATTCGGGCCGCCGCAACACCTTGGTCCAGTTTTTCAAATTGGTCCAGGTTTCCTCGGGCGTACCTCCGCTGAAAGGAGGGAAACCGGCTAAGAACTCGAAGAAGATGCATCCTAAAGACCAGTAGTCGACTGAGTAGGTGTATGGCTTCCCACGTAGGACTTCAGGGGCCATGTAATCGGGCGAACCCACGATGGAGTCAGCGTAACGTGGATCTTCATGACGAACAGATCGATAAATGGAACGTCTTTCAAGTGTCGATCGATACACGACTTGGTTGTCTTTGACCTTGTCAAGCTACACAAATATATTATGTAGACTGGCACACGTTTCAACTAGGGACCTACTTTGATTTTTAATGACTCGATTCGTCTCGGATTCAAGGCCCCGGTCGCTAACCCAAAGTCTGTCAGCTTGACGTGGCCAGTTCCGTCGACCAAAAAGTTCTGTGGGCAGTTGGAATTAGCCAGTACGAAAAAAAACATGGGCTGACAAACCTCTGGTTTCAAATCACGATGGATGTAGCCAAGCTTGTGTAGTTCATTGACGGCTACAAACATCTCGCTGATATAATACCTCGCGTGCTCCTCCTTTAGCACTCCGGAATTGTTTAGAAGTGTACGAAAGTCTCCCCCGGGTACGTATTCCATGGCAAGATATACGTGCAGAGTGTCTTGGAATGCATACAGCAACCGCACCAACCAAGGCGTTTTGGTGGCTGTCAGGATGTCCCGCTCGACGAGAACGTGCCGAACCTGGGCACCGATAGCGTCATCGTAAACATCGCGTGAAGACGACGATGTGTTGCAGACATACCTCGTCCATCTTATGCAACGTCCGTTTTCGCATTCTCTTCAGGGCGCATACCTCCCCGGTTTCCTGCTTGCGTGCAAGGAAGACTTCGCCATAACCACCCTGGCCAACCTGAGCTATAATATGGAATTGCTCGACCCGCAATTTTGCACGACGTTTCCTAAGCAACACCCGTTCGCGGCCACAGTACGACTTGAACTCCTTTGAATACTCGGCCGTAGACAACTGTCGTTTCGCAGTATCAGCATCGAATCGCGCTCTGCGGTCCTTCCGAGAAGCGAGATAGCCAAGGCTTTGAAAGTAGTAGTCGAGAAAGTCTACGATCCTTCAATCGGCAGTCATCGAAAATGATCACTGCGAGGAGACGCACAGAGCTGTGCCACGGTGGCTTTACGCTTCACCTCCGAGCTCTCCAGAAGCTCCCTTTCCCAGAGCTGAAAGCCTGACGGTTTCACGGTCGTTGCAGCTTTTGCGGTGTCCATTCTGATGTCGTCGTTCCAACCGTGGTCTCCCTTGGCTGTGCTCATGTGGATGTCACGGAGACCAATGGTAATGCCTTTTGTTGTATCCATGTGGATATCACGATATTGAGTGTCTGAAGCCTTGTTATTATCCGGCATGAGGGAGAGACTTGCCAGTCGTTATGTTCGTGAATCAGGTTTTGGGAGGATCAAGATGCGATTCATTCAGGTCGTCTCCTTCTCGAACGCGATCTACACCGTACACGTGCCATCTGATAATCACATGACCAACGCGTCGATATGTCGATTCAGATTGGCAGAGGAACGACACACTTAATGCGACATACACATATCGACCTCGCGTCTGTCCTCGCCCAGCCAACCCCTCAAGTAGACCTTCGGCTGCAGGCATACGAGATCTCAACCGGAAACTTTCTCAAAGCCGTCACAAACTATACCAATCGCGCCATCGCCGAGATTACGAAACACAGAGATGCCCAGGAAGCCGACAAAAGGAGATTGACTGAACGGACCCAGGCAGTGGAGGCTGAAACGAACCAGTGCAAGCTGAAGGAGATCGACCTGCTAGCTGGTACGTCACGAATTTCCCTCCTCATGAAGCCACTCAGAGCATCGTAGTGTTGGCCAAGGAGCAAGAGGAGAGGCGTGACACCGAACAATCCGTCGCTGCACTCAAACGTCAACTGTCTTCGATCCGTGAGACGTGCGCAACCATTGATTCCGAGATTGAACAGTATCGTGCTGTTGTTTCCAATCTACAACGAGGTGCGGTTCTATCCTCTTTTATGGCACAGATATCAATCAACCGACGGATTTAGAAAAGGACGCTGAACGAAATATACTGAATGAACACGCTGCACAGCTAGAGCCAGAGCTTGCGGCGTGTGAGTCATGGCTCAAGTGCAACATAGAAGGCATCGAAGCAGATCAACTCCTCATCCGGTTTTCTCATATAGACGAAGCGAATGTTGACCGGGAGTTCAGCTTCGTACTTGATGTCTCTAGCCCATCATACAAGGGTGAGTTCTCGTTCGTATACGCCAAACGAGCCTCATGCATTGCTCTAGTTATAACGATGACTCCACCATTACCCGCCCTTCCAATTCTCTTACAAGAGCTCAATCAGACCGGAGATGTATACCGATTTATCAAATGTATGCGATCAGCGTTCCGTGATTTGCTGCAGGCACACTCCTAGTGTAAAACTTTTGAGATCATGTACGCTATCTATGCGCCAATATTCTTGTATATCCATCACTCTTCAACGTGGTCAGCCCAACCAGTCTTATCTCTATACCCACCGGCGCTGCCGAGTTTCGTCTTGTTGCGTGACTTGCGACCACCGAGCTCCTTGTACATTTCCCGCATTTCGGCTTTGCCTGGGCGAGTCTGCTCTTCTTCCCTCCACCTCTCCTCGTTGGTTTCTTTGGGCGTCTGATATCCTGAACGAGAAGGCGAAGACCATTCCAACGGGCTTGAAGGTGTCGACTTGTTCGCACTCGTTGATAGAAACGTTAAACGCTAGAAGGGGGTCAGACAGAGCATCAACAGTATGAAAGTGTGCAAACCCAGTTCTGTTTCGACTCTCTTCTAGTCCACTTGCCTGTAGGCAGACTCTCGTCGTGGAAATTCTCTTTCCGATAGTGTTGAAACCATACTTGATCAATGTCAGCACCCGCAAAGCAAACACACGGAAGCACACACTATAATTAAGTGTCTGGCTCTTGTTCCATTTCCGCGAAACCCTCGAGCATGAAGCAAGATCTGATATCGCGAGCCATCTAAATATACGCTGCGAGATTTGAGTGGGAAAGGATTTTAGTGGATCTGATGAGAGAGGCTTTAACGCCAGAGTGGAACTCGGAGCATTCCGCGGATTCGCTCGTCGAGTGGGCGAGACCGGTCTGGAACTGGGCCGTGATGGGGCACGGGACCGTGCGGGTGTCCCGGGAGTGGAGGTCTTGCGCGATGATGAGGGGCATATCAGATGGGGATCAAGTCACACACTCACGACGTAAATGAGCTCTTCGTCGGATTCTTCGTCGGAATGGCGAGTGGATATGGCTTGTTTGCGCTCTGCCGCGAGCTCTGCGAGGGTCAGCGACCTGAGGACGTCCTGCCGGAGGCTCATGGTGGTTGTGGATCAAGATGGATGAACCGGCACATTCACCAAATATGGTCGAGACTCGGATTGCAAGAATGATTTCCTTTTCTGGTTGCTGACAAATGTGATGTCATCCACATATGCACAGCCACAACGCTACACCGAGGTAAACAGCGACCAGACACCCTTGGCATATCCGACCACCTCGTCCGCGCCCAGTTTGCTTTCGCCAAAGATGCGGTCCACGAATGTAATCGGAACCTCCCCCACCGTGTACCCCAGGGCCCGTGCGCGCACCATCATCTCCATCTGGAACACGTACCCTCGCGATTGTGTGAGCGTGATAATATGCCGCAAGACGGGCAGACGGTAGAGCCTTCATGGCATGTCGGTCGCAATCAATCAGAGCATCGAGACGCACATACCGGAAGCTACCCGTCAGGTCACTGACCCCAGGACTGAGCACAGTCGCGGCCAAGAAATTGGCCCCTCTCGAAACGAGCTTCCGTTTGAGATCCCACCCATGTACACCACCAGGACGCGTGTCAGATAGCGAGGGCGTTGGCGTAGCCCGGTACCGTGTACCTGTAACGATGTCCAGATTGTACGCTTGCTGCAACCTGTAAAGCAAGATGTCAGCCACTTCGAGACAGTGAGTCCGAGGTACGTCACCTAATGAATTGGGGTATGAATTTGGGCTGGTCAAACAGAGTGAGAATATGAAAGCTCCAATGCTATTGATGCACCTACATGGTGTGAAAAGTCGGCGTCCATGATGATCACAAAGTCACCGGTACAAAAGTCCAGTCCATGGATGTATGCAGTCCTGCGCGCCGGCGGTTGGTCCGCGTATGATCGACAAGAAACTGACACACGCACCCAAGCCCAAGCTTTCCGGGACGTGGTTTCAAAAGCTGTGGCGCGTTCAGTAAGGTGACAGCACGAGCAAGACAAACACTCACGATTTTGTCATCCCCATACACCTTGGCGAGTTCCTGGGCGACTTCTTGGGTGCCATCCGGACTGGCGTCGTCCACGACGATGACCTCCCATGCTAGCTCACTAGACCCTTCAGTGGCCCGGCCCACACTCATTCGCAAACCACGCACTGTTCGCGGAACACTTTGGCCAACAGCCAGATGATGATGGGGAGGTTCTTGCGCTCGTTGTAGGTCGGCAAGATGACCGAGTACTTGTGGGTGTTGGGAGAGCTGTGCTGGCCTTGCATGTTCAACGAAGGGACACTCTCAAACGGGTTCATTGAAAACAGCGGGCGGGCTGGGTGTGACAGCGAGTGACGCGTCACAAACATATCTTATGGCTTCACCAGAGCCGTGCATGGACACCCCAGCGATCGCCGCTGTGAGGGACCTGCTCAAAGAGACCCTCCGCATCGTCACTTGCGACAACCGCGTCTTTATCGGTACATTCGTCGGTACAGACCAACTCCTCAACATATTGCTGGTCAACACAGACGAGTACATCCTCGGATCAGATACCCCGACAGGCCGATATGTTGGCCAAGTGATGGTTCCCTGGAGACTGATCATTCAGATTGAAGCTCTCTACCGGTCGCATGATGAGCAGGGGAAAAGACGTGAGCAAAACGGAGGGGGTCTGTATATCTGATGAGATTAATTCGCAAGTAAACGACGTCCTTATCGATCTCTTCAACTGATATTCACGGGGTATAAGCGCGTCAGAATCTCTTAAATGCGACCTCCAAAGCAATCATCCACAATACTCCGCGCGGAGTCACCTATTTCAAGAGAACCGTTGCCATGTTAAAACGGTTGCTAGTCAGGGGGGTCTCGAGAAGCGGGTGTGGGCATCTAGTCTTTATACTTGTCTTTGTAGATCCACGCCATCCCAACGTCGCTGACACCTTGTGCGACCTGGAATCAACCCTTGAGATCATGCATGACCGAGCATGAGAGTGGACTCACTGCAGAGCGATACCACTTTGCAGCCTCTTTCTTGTCCTTCTTGCACCCCTTTCCATTAGCTAGACAAAAGGCTAGATCCTGCTGAGCATCAGCATCCCCTAGGTTTGCAGCAACCCTGTAGTAGCTCTGCACCGGTCTCGTCAGAGCCTTGACAAGCAACAAGCGATCAGTCACGCACGACTGCCATCTTCTGATCTTTCGCTACACCCCAGCCATGAAAGAAGCACTGGCCGACCTCATAAATGGCGAGCACGAGCTCTTCCTATCATTGTGCATGAGAAAACCGATTTCACTTCACAAAGAACGGACAACTCACTTTAACCCCTTTCGCATCGAACCCCTTCTTTGCCTTCTCGAGGTCCTCCACCGCCGACTCGGCCGCCTTTGTCAACCACCTGAATCCACTCTTCTCATTCTTCTCGCATCCCCAACCATGCCTCAGCGTAAGACCCCACATCAACATCCCGACACCACACCCACCCTGCTCCTTTGCGCTCTTCTCGAAACAGATGGCCGAGTCTCTCAGTTCATTAGCTTCATGATGCTGTATTCCCTGTTGAAGGTATTCTTCGGGTGTCTGAGATTCGGCGGACGCAGGTCTACTGGTGGCTGGAGATACATTTGGGGAAGATCGAGGGGATTGAGACGTCGGCGATGGTACAGCGCTGTCCAACTGGTAAAATGAATACGTATTGGAGTATAAGCTAAGAGGTGATCCAGCCCTCAACGAAGGTGGATGCGCAGGGAGTGTAATATGACTTTGGGATGCGAGCGAAGGAGAGGAGTAGACCCCATCGGGATGAAGATACGACGACGAGGTTGACGATGGGCTGGAAAACTCGCTTGGTGCAAGATGGCCAGGCATGTGGTGTTTCTCAGGAAATATACCGGTCACGGGAGTGACAGGACTGAAGGACACCGGGCTAGGACTCGTTCTGGGCGAGTTCGCCCTCCGGGCATTTCGCTCGAGTACCCGTCGTTTCTGTTCTTCGGAGGATAGTATGGGTGGTCGACCTGGTCTTGAGAAGTTCAGTCGTGGTGAACCACCCTGAGACACTATCGGTTGACGCATGGGAGCGTTCGGCTTTGGACCGTCATCCTGCGGCGAGGAGACAACGACGGTCGGTAAAGGGGAGGGTGGCGAGTGCATAGGTTCTTCGAAGTCAGTGTAGTTCAAAGTTGCTGGCTGCGTAAGGCCAGTGGCCTGCGGCCATAAGTCAGTTTGCGATTCTAGATGTGTAGAGGCGGAAGGAGTGGCAGAGGCGGGAGAGCTGTTGTAGTAATTGTGGCTACTCGACTCCTGAGGTCGCTGACCGTAATTGTTGTCTTCCTCGCAGCAACCATCGTCCGGTTCACAATCATCCGTAAACGAAAGGAAGGACTTGGAATTCTGGCTGGTATGCAGTGCAGTTATATTCGTCGCCGCGCTGGCCGTCGAACCTCGAAAGTTGGAGTGCAATAACGGTGAATCGGGGACGTGCTGACTGGGTCGGAACGGTCTCGGTGGTGATACCGCACAGGCAGGTGGAGGAGGTGCATAGTGAGGCTGGAGAGATGGGGGTATGATTCTGGCGTTGGCCTGGTGCTGCTTCGTTGCCTGGCGTCGAGATGATGTACGGCGAACGAGGGTGTCCAGAGGCGAGGAATGTAACAGTCTGCCTTGGCTCGACTGGCGCTCGAATCCAGAATTCGGACCCGAAGCTTCCATATTAATCTCTGGAAGGCTTTAGTGGGATGGTCCCGATGGGCATAGTGTTGAGACCTAAAGTGTGTCTCATCCTTGCCCGAGTAAGTTGCGAGGTATCCAGGCGGTAGCGATGCTGGCTCCTGAGAAATTTACGCTGGAAATGATGACCTCGGTACTACGGCCGGTCGGTAAGGAGACCTTTTACCAGGACACGTCCACTCTACGAGTATATTTATCCCTCATTATATTTAGTGTAGTGACAAAAAGTCCCTCCACGCCAACTCATAGACCCAATTGTCGACGTGGTGTCTGCCCAACCCGCAGACCGGGATGTCTCGGCGTCCCAGGCATGATTATCTGAGAGCTTCCGGTTGTAGTCTTGACTGCCAAAGCTTGTTCTGTCTCTTTCTTGGCTGCCCTGGCGTTTCCATCAGCCGTCAGCTATCCTCCCACCGCCAATGCCAAGGTGATGAAGTGACTCACTCTTCTCTATGTTTTTTCATCTGGTTCTCCAACTCGGCTCTCTTGGAGAATTCTCGGTCAGCTCTACGTCTTGAACTACCATCGTCAAAGTTCTTCTCCCTAACGGAGTAGAACACAGAACCCAGATCAGCTGCACAACGGTGAGTGATGGGTACATTCCTCGGAACGGAAGTCCACTTTACCTAGCCAATATGCATCGATGGCTGTGACCTGCGTCATATATTCCTTCGACGTGAGGATCAGCTCATGGTATACAATATATGTTGGTGTGTCTAGACGAAAATAAGTTTCGGTGTTGGGGACACTGTAATGAATACTTACATCCCAACCCATACAGCGCACTGGTGGGATGTAGGTGCGTCGGTAGTCCAGTCCGGATGTTCACGTACTCCCCAATACCTTTGACACGAGCAGCTTGGTGGAAATATCCAGCAGTGATTGCTTTCCTGGAGAACTTGTTCGGTCGTGTCTCAAGCCCTTCAAAGACAGCAGAACATACCTCAAAATATCAAAATCCGTTCCACAGGATATAATCTCCATTTTTTGGAACTTCATGATATCTTCAAGTTGTGCGCGAACCTCCCGAGCCTTCCTGAGAAGCTTAGGATGCAAGAAATGACGCGTAGCCCACTCGTCCCGGAAGCTGTGAGGCCCTTAGTGAACGAAAAAGACACACCAGAAGTCACACGCACCCGTGGCTCTTCCACTGGTTGAAGACGTTCAGAAGGGTCAGATGATCGCTTTCTGGTACATTAAACTTCTCGCGAGCTGCGTCAGCTTCCTCCATCCGTTCCTTCGGTCGGTAGAAAACACTGGGCACGGATAGCATAGAAACGATTGTAAGCATTTCTCCAGAACATTTGTAATCCACGGAGGCGATCAACATCTTGGCCATCGATGGTTCCATGGGGAAGTCAGACATTTTGCGCCCAACTGGTGTCAGATCCCCAACGTTGTCAAGAGCTCCAAGCACCCAAAGCTGGTACATCGAGTTGATGATGTTTGCCTATATGTCTGTCAACACTACGACTGTAAAAGGATCACTGCTGATATACCTGAGGTGGAGGGTCCATGAAATCGAACTCTAACAGGTTCTTGACACCTAGAGACTTCAACAGCAATACGGTATTGGCCAAGTTTGTCCGCTGGATCTCAGGTATAGTGTTAGGAAACATTTCGTTTCTGTAGGCCATCTCTGTATACAAGCGGTAGCAGAAGCTATGAAAGATTGTCAGAATATCATTCTAACCGATCCACTCATGATTAACTGACCCACTGCCTGTTCGGCCAGCACGACCCGTACGTTGATTTGCGTTCGCCTGGCTCACAGGGGTAATCTGAAGAGCATCCATACCGACTTTCGGGTTGTACACTTTCAGTTTGGAATACCCTGAGTCTACGACATACAGAATACCATCGACTTCAAATTCTATAAGCGCATGGCAGACAGCACAGAAAACGAAGGCCTCACCTGTCAACGATGTTTCTGCAATGTTCGTGGCTACGATAACCTTTCGGCGACCATCACTAGTGGGCTCGAAGATGCGGGCCTGCAAGTCAGCCGGCATCTGGGAGTAGATAGGTAACACTGCCAAAGGTTGTGGCTCATCCAGTTGTGCAAGCCTCTCTGCGGACACACCGAGAATGAGAAGACGTAAGATTTGAGGAGATGAAACTAACCCTGCACGACTTGACAAGTGACCTCTATATCTTCTTGGCCAGTCATAAAGACAAGGATATCACCCTGAGGTAACGAGAGATGAATCTGGAGGACTTGCTTGACAGCACTGTCAACGTAGTCTTCACAGGGAGACTTCGAATGGAACATTTCGACGGGGAAAGTACGACCAGGAATATTATATGTTGGGGCATTTCCGTAGAACGCGGAGAACTAATTTCATCATTGAACAGGGTCCAGCAATGTGGAAGATCTCAAATCTCACCTTCTCGGCGTTCATGGTTGCGGACGTGACAATGAGTTTCAGATCGCGTCGCCGTGAAAGGACTAATGAACTGTCTTAGCGATGAATGCTACTATATGAGGTGATAATCTTACTCTTCTTCAAAAGACCCATGAGAACATCAGTGCTGAGCGATCGTTCATGTGCTTCGTCAAGAATGACGACACTATATCTATCCAAGTCACCTTCGTTTAGGGACTCTCGCTGCAGTACACCATCTGTCATGTCTGGAGAACGGACACCTGTTAGCTTGGAGCATGGCGCACGAAATGATGCTCACATTTAATCTTTGTCTCTGACGATGTACAGTCTTCAAACCGAATCGCGTAACCAACAAGCCCACCAAGTTTACACTGCAGTACCATTTAGGCGCAAGAAAACACGGAAATCGCGTGACATACCTCCATCTCCTCAGAGACACGTTTCGCGACGGACATTGCAGCAACACGACGAGGTTGCGTGCAACCGATAATGCCGAAGGAGGCATATCCATCCTCGTAAAGGAACTGTGTTAGCTGTGTGGTCTTACCAGAACCTGTCTCGCCGACGACAATGACAACTGGATTAAATTTCGTCATCAGAATTGCAGACCCCTAACCACCGGAACATTACCTTGGTTCTCTCGGATGACCTTCAGTAGTTCTTCTCGACATGCGAATGCGGGTAGATATTCCCTCTGTTCCTTCAGAGTCCTATTTTTGGCAAACGAGCTGACCCCAGCCGTCGTTTTCAGATGGCTAGCAAACTTCGAATCTCCTTTGTAATCCTCCTTTTCCCCAGAGGCAGCCGCTTTCTCTGCTGCAGCTGTTGATGTGCAGAACACGAAGGGCTACGTGAATGTCCAACTCGACAAGCATTGAAAGTGCTAAACTGGAAACGTACCTTCGGCTTCGGCCTCCTCGTCCTTGACCCCCATGATGTTCCCCAACGACGTTCCTCCCAAGGCAGCAAGCTTGGCGGCAGCTTTCGCGCGCTCAGCCTGTTCTCGTTTCTCCTTCACAAGGGTACTGCCTTTCTTGGAGAACACGGCCATATCGCTTGTTGGATCCCTGATAGGGTTGATAGGTTCCAGCTGTTTCGTAAAGATTGTCTTCCCATCCAAGAACGGGGGCTTGAGATCATGAACCATGACATGGACGGTTGATTCTGACTCGTCTTCGAAATCAAGATCAAACTCTTTACGAGTGGCAACACCAGAAGTGACCATTCGGTTAGCTTCCCATAAGTCGTTGTCAGCATTCTAGGCGTCGCTCAGTAAACATATGCTGTAATAGCGTTGGGTGCTCACATATTGGGCCTGCCTGGCCGAAATTTTCCTCTGCATTGGGATTGAGCATAATCGACCTCAGAAAAAAAAATCGGGACTGACTCTTGCTTTTGTCGCTATCTCGGCCTCCTTGATAACGCTAAGATCTTCGTACTGAGCAAGAGGATTGTGTTCCTCATCGCCAGCCACACCGCCTTCTTCAGCACCACTATACCAGTTTCGATCCAACCTGACTTGCTCCTCCTCCCACTCTCTCATGTCGACACCAAAAAGACCGTCATCCTCCGGACTCCCCCCTCGAAGAACCCTAGGCGTTGGAGCATCCCATGTTCTGTCCTTGGCCCCTTCCCATCCTGAACCTTCCCCATCCCGATTTCGTCTCGGGGTTGACTCCCATCCAACATTAGGTACACGGACGCTAGGTGCATCGTGATCACGGTCACGACTGCCTCGCTGACTGCGCGGTGTCGAATCCCACTCCCGTCCAGAACGGCCTCCCCATCCTCTATCGTTTCTGTTCAGTCGGCGCTGGAAATCCCCGAGACCTTTTGGTCCGTCAACCTTGCGTTCCTGCGTTGCGGAAATACCCTCTGAAGAATACGATGAAATGAAGAATATATCTAGAAGGGTAGAGAGCTTACCCTTTTGTCTATCCTTGTTCTTCCTGTACTCCTCCAGTCTTCGTCGGGCGATCTCAGAGAGGCCACCTGGGTTGGAAGGGGTCTCTTGACCTCTCTGTCTAAATGTACCACTCCGCGAGGGAGGTAGAATTGGAACTAACAGCACGAATTAGTTGCTGTATCGTGATGCGATCGAATCGCGCACACCTTTGAAAACGGCATCATCATCCAACCTCGGCTTCTTCCTAGGTCCATTTTCTGCATTTGCCTGGTCTCTCTTCTCTTTAGCCAGGCGATCTAGACCTAGAAGAGACCCGCGGGGAGTTGGAGGCTCGATAGGTTTAGCTGGTTGACGAAATGCGTGTCTCTGTACAACTTTGTCAGCAGGTGACGGGTGGAGGGTGGATTTAGCTTACAGTATCGCTCCTCATGAGGCCTCCTTGACGGGCCATCTCTGGTTCCAGAACTTCACTGCCATGCACTATGATGCCTTGAACTGGCTGAGGTACCAGACCAGACGCCTCCTGCTTTAGGTGGAACATGATTTCGGAATGGAGCTCGGTCAAGAAGGAGCTTTGAAACTTGCCAAACGCCCGAGCAGCTGAGGAGAGCATGACGAACGGGATAATGATGCGAGGAATGGCAGAACGTACCATTCATGAAGCTCTCCACGGTACTCGACTTTGCAATGTCCATTACACGCTCTGCAAGGAGATCATTGGGGTTTAAGGTGTTCAAGGCTCTAGAAAGCTTGATGGCCACTTGGTGTTTGAAGTTGTCATTGTCGTGCGGTGAAGCCATCGCTGCCTGTGTTGACGGACACTGGCAGAAATTCGAGACTAGCATGAGCAGCTTACGTCAGCACAACCTAACTCTAGACCAAGTCCCTGTCTCAGTATTCACATCGATTTATCAGTGAACGTCGTTTCCTTGCGTTGCTCATGCAGTCCGACATTGCCAACCCACATGTTCAGAGATGCCAGTCACTGGTAAAACATGTAGTGGAGATTACCATGATGTCTAATAGCAGATCCAGAACACTCCCATTCTACTACAAGAAATATCGGTTCTTGCCCCTGACATCCGCATACCTGTCTGGTTTCGGTGGCTTGCCATAGACAGCCTCCTCCGTCTCTGCACGGGAATGGTGTTGAGTATCCGGGTCTTCAACGTGAGCAATCGGGACTTACTGAGAAGATCCCGATGGATTCTTGAAACAGCTGGGTTCCATTCTCCCCTCCACATATGTGCGCCACCGCCAGTAGAACCATCCAGACCATATTTATCCATAAACCCCCTTACCGAAAATCCAAGGCGTTGATCCATCTCGACAACTGGGACGTCGATATGCGATTCCTGAGGAAGCAGGAGAACCGTGTACCGATGATATGGTGTACCCTTTTGAGGGTGTGGTGGTATATACTTAGTGTGGGTGTTTATATTAGAGATCAGTGACGGGGAGGTCGCTGACAAAGGGATGTTGGGTCTGAAGAGAAACTGGTCGTAACTGTCGGATAAACGTGAAAGAAATGAGATACGTACTGCAACCAGTGAAGAAAGGTTTGGTATGTGTTATTTGCCTCGTCAGGTACATCTACATCTGGGTGAGCCAACGAATGATATTAAATCCTTATATTCGGTTACCTGGGTCTACCATAATCATGGTGTATAAACGCTCGTCCGTGTGGAATACATCTTTGTGGAGCCTGGGTGGGTCAATGGTCTTGTTTCTGTTCGGAAAAGCGGCAACCTCAAGAAGCAGCGAGAAAGCTAACCTGCTCCGGGAGCAGGTAAATACCTGGCTCCACGAATTTGTATTTCGGCGCTGTCGACGTGACCTTCGTTTGGTGCTGTGGGAAGGAGACGCGGAGGTCAAACGATGGGTGAAGGTCGGGAACTACGTCAGGTACGACATGCATTTGATGAATGCGTTCCATCTAAGAGAACCAATGAGTTTGAATCAGTAATAGTAGTATCAAACATACCAAGAGGTCCAGTGCACCCTCCTTCCTCCAGCGCTGTTCAATAACGTGTCTATCTACCGCTTTTGACATGTCCGCTAGGAGAAGTGTCGTGCAATCAGAGGCTACAGAACGTAGTGACTGAAAACCGTTCACGTACCCATCCCGTTTGCACACTTCCACTGAACCTCGGGGAAGTTTATCCCGCTCTGAATCGCGAGATAGTTCAGCTTTTCCTCCATCCGTCTGATTTCCACTGGGTCTAGTTCAGGTGCCTGCTCGGCGGCCTTCAGCAAAGCCTGAACATTTTGCATCTCTACTTTCAATGCTTCTGAGTCTGCCTTGATGAACTTCAGAGCCTCATCAAATGCGGGAAGTACCCCGTATGCGAGAGGCCTTTTCCATTCTCGCGGCTGCTCGAGCGAAATTTTTGGTCGGCGCGTCTTCAGCGGACGGGTTTGTCGTTTCTTGAGAGATGCGTCTTCGGGAACCGGCGTTGTTGAGGAAGCTGCCTGTAGGGTAGCAGTGGTGCTAACAAGTCTGATGGACTGGGATTGCAACCTCCGTATTGCGAACATGATGAAACGAACGGAAGTTGGAGGTGCAGGAGAAAGGACACTCGCCACGCTAGTAGTGACTGCCACTAGTATGCCGGACGGCGGAATAGGAACATCAAATTGAGTTACACAGCCACCAAAGGCCGTAGTCGAATAAGGGTACAGAGTCGGGTACATTGAAGACGTGCACAAGTAACTAGAGTACAACAGAACCTTCTTTCATAGATCTTCCGTATTCAGCGTCGGCTTCTCTGGTTTGGGAGCCTGCTGCTTCTCGACCGTCACAAGTTCATAAGCAAAACGCAAGTCTTCTTGAATCTCTGGAGCCTGGGCCGGAAGTTGGTGGATAAAATCCTTTACATCCAAAACAGCCTTCTTCATCGCTGCTTCGTCCCTTTCTTGGTGCATGGCTGCGTCTGGATCGATCATTCTGCGTAGGTCGTGACCGTCCTTGAGCAAAGCGCTAAAAGAAAATGGCTGTTGAAAAGGAATTGTATTCCTCGGTCGTTAGACTCACTTTATCTTATTTGTCTGCTTCATTAGTTCTTCGAGACGCTCGTGACTCTCCTTCAAAAGTAGACCCTTTGTCTTGCTTTTGAACTTGTAAGCGATACCGATGGCCTTGTCAAGGCACACGACGAGACGCGGCAATGCCCAGAGATACAAAGTGCGGTATGGAGTCCTCTTCCAGTTAGAAGCACGCACATTTTTCAGGCATGCAATAAAGGCCGTGTTCCTTTGCGCTTTCATCCCACTTCCAACAGCACGAGCATGGGCTTCGCGACGTTTGCAGTGAGCACGATACGCAGCTTGAATCGTCTTTGCTGCTAACATCTCCACTTCAGTGGGCTCGTGTGCATGTACCAGCGCAGGTTCGTTCATGACCGGCGGGAGGTCTTGTGGTTCCTCATAAACCTCGTCGACTGGCTCAACTTCGGGCCCCTCTGGTAAAGGTTCTTCCACTCTTGGTTCCTCGGCTGTTTCCATTTGGGATGTGTGGCCTCCATGAGGAACGAACACTGGAGCATCGGAACGTAGGTTTGAGCGAGCCGTAACAAGTCGAGGGGCTACTAAAGACGGAATATCCGATGGGTTTTCATAATGGATATTCGTAATGCGGGGCAATCGCAGGGGGCGTGCTAACGTCCTTTGTTTGTGGAGAAGCTGGACAAGGTCCTGAATAACCACACCCGCATCGTAAGTCACAGTCACTTTCAAGTACTCGTTCGGCCCAGCGAACGTATACCTTAAAGCCATATAAGGTGGGAAGCACTGGAGGGTAGAAAGTGCCAACTTACTCGCGATAAAGGAAATGAGCTCTTTGCATCGGTCCGGTTGTCTGCAGGGCATTGAAGGTCTTCCCAACACTGAGACTGACCGCGCGGTTTCGTACGTTATAAGCCACTAATGATCGTTATCGGAAATGAAGTCGCTGTGATAGACAAACCAATGAACGCACGGAAGCATAATGCCCTGCAACTGTTCGATGCCGTCGTTAGCAGCTCAGAATATAAAAAGAAAAGGAGACCGACATTCTGGAAGTAAAGACATTACACAGCATCGGTGTTAACCTCCTGGCATGTGACAGCATATATATATCTTAGTTTTGGAGTCAGCCGGTCGTTTCGATTCCTGCCGATGCTTAGAACGCTCACCACCCGCAGAGCCTGATTGCAAGTACATCAACAAGTCTCGCACACAATCCAGTAAGTCTAGGAGCAGAGCAATCTTGATTTCCTTCTTTGTAGAAAAATCCTTGTTTGAGGAGAGCCAGCCACGTGGAAGGATAAGGCCATCGAGTGGTGGGTCATAAGAAAGACGCCACGAGACTGAAATCCTGCCGACGACTTCTTCCAAACAATCACAAAAAACAGACAAGTTCACGGCCAATGGAACCTTGAGGACGTGGCTGTAACCAGGTCAGTGCGAAGGGTGATCATGCCTGCCGATCCAGCGTACCGTAAAAACTTCAAGCCCGCTGAAATGCTAGTTTGCATGGCGCCGTCAAAAAGGTTGAGGATATCCTCGACAACATAACAACCGTCTGGATACACAAACACTGGGGGCTTGATGGGGTGAGTAACGAAGGGAGCTTGATTGATGCATTTGAGGGCACTCGATTTGTCAAAGACGAACAAAAGACTCGTCAACTTCAACACAGTGGTTAGAAAGCCCCGTGGATCATGGTCCACGCTGAGGATATGAAGTGCCTCCCACACCCAGTGCTTCATGACGCCGCTGCCTTCATTAACACCAGGTATCATAGACAGGTCAAGGTCAGCGGTAGAACCTTGAATATGAAACTCCGGATTAAAGGCCTCGTACAGATGGACGAGCCAGTCAACGACACTAGTTAATATCAATCAAGACCACCTCCAAAGCAGTAGCATATTGTCACGTACCATTTTCTCCTGACAAGGCCTGGGTTTGCAGAGTACATGTTTTGAAGTATGCACATCTGCTGTAGATGAATGCCAATCCGTGTGTTGTAATACTTTGCGTCCAGATCCACAAGATGGATGTGATCCAGAGGGCAATCGCCTCGATTACATTGTTGGGTAACGATGTAGGTCAAGCATGGCGAAAAAACCACTGCATGGTAGCACAGCTCATTCTCCTCGGTGACCCGTTCACGTAAGCGATCTGCCAAGTACTTGCGGAGGGCTGTGACCACCTGTTGCTTAGAGAGGGCTACGACGGAGGGTTGAAGGTACATAGGTCCATAGCGATCGCCGATCGCCGAACTGTGAAGGAAGGAACCAAGCTCCAGGCAATACTCGGTGTTGGATATCTCTCTGATGCAGAACAATCGCTTGATCGAATCGACGCCGAGCGGATCAGCATGAGAAATGATCTGGTAGAGGAGGCGACTGTATTGCCGGAATTGCTCCAGAAAGAGTGACAACTCCTGCAGTTTATAAGATTTGAGTACCGGCAAACGACTGAAAAAACGATCGAGCGCGAGTAACGCTGCCGCTTTCCTCTGTCCCTTGAGAAACACCTGAGCCAGTTTTTCGAGGCCAGCCAGGTCCGCCTGTGCGATGGCGCGGAACATGGATATCTATCAGCCATTCATAAGTAAGAAACTTAATCACGAATGTCTTCTGAAAGAGACATACTTCATCGTGGTCCAGTGGATCCAAGAAATCCAGGGGTAACTCGCTGGCTAAATTCAAAAGTTCACCGACATCTCGGTCTGCCGCTACTTCCTTCGACGTGGTAGCAAATGAGCATCGACGCCACAAGCCGTCAAGTAAAATGTTGGTGGCCTGCTGGATTGCGTCGCGTGACCCCCTTTCCTTCAAGAGGTCTCTGATTGCGTCGAGTGGCCGGTTCTCCGACAAATGAAGTTGAGCCGCTTCTAAATATCTTCCGTGAAGCTCCAATAATGCAGCCCGAGCAAAGTCGAGGTCGTAGTTCTCAAGGAAGTCCAGTTCTTCTTCAAAGGTTGGGAACAGCGGCAAACGTGGTCTAGCTCAGATATGTTGGTCAAGTGACGCGTCACATGCAAATGACGAAGCACGCACCTGTTGCCATCATGCTTGCTGCAATAGTACAAGCGGCACACGGTGTATAGTTCTTCCGAAGACTCTGAAGGAATCTTCTGAGAATGCTTGTGGAGAACTTCAAGGGTCTCGTCGAAAAGTCCAGCTTTCCTAAAGCGCCGTGCAGCCAGGTCGTACTCTTGAGCGGAAAGGTATCCAATAGCTGCTTTCCGGTCATTCCCGGCGCGCACATAACAGTCCGCAGCGTTACGATAGTATTGGAATTTATCCTTGCCCGGCGGTGCATCGGTCCCGCTCGCCATGAAGGCATCTCCGGCGGTGAGGAAAGCATCTTGCTGAGCCTTTAGTGGTGCAACACCGACTTTGGCACGAGCCACTTCTCGAAGGTGGAAAGCCTCACAGATCGCCATCATGCGTGGTAGCGAAGCTCTAGCGAAACAATGCATGGCCTGGGGGTACCGCTTGTGCTTGAACAGGCTTCGGCCAAACGATTCCCATTCCGCTGGGGTTGAAGATACGGCAAGGTGTGGAACATCCGTCCCAGGTGTACAATTTTGAAGCTGATCGCGCGAGGTCCAGATCATCTGTTGCGGTGTGAGTGACGTCAGTACGAAAAATAATGCATTGCCCTTCACCCGCATAGGCTCGCTATTGTCAGACTTGTCAAAGATCCACAAGTTCTTCCTCGCTCGGGTGATGCCCACATATAGCAATTTCAACTGTGAGCAACGTCAGAGAGAACTTAACCGAATGTCCCGAAATTCACATACCTCGCTGCATACTCCAGCGAAACGACCTTCATCTCTTCCAAAAGATGGTGCGTGTACCTTAGCCAAATCTTGACCATCAACTTCACCTTCCGCATGGTTCAGTAGAACACGCCAACGTGAGACATCAACAGCGGAGTCTTCGAAGAAGTTATACAAGAGAACCTGCATCCAAAGATCAGTTCTGCAAGGTGCTGGAAAAAGCTTGGGACTCACGTCATTGAATTCAAGACCTTTGCTGTCGTAGAGTGTCCTAAAACGAGGCATGATGAATTAAAACGACCAAGAAACCGCTGCCTCCGTTGTCTTACATGATCAGACCGATGTTCTTGCCAACTTCGTTTCGCAGCTTCTCGGCTGCTTCTTCATCTCGTACGAGGATACCTTTGGGAAAATTATGTAATCACGGGAGGCAACTCGCAATATATCATACTTACATTGCTCAGCCCCAAATTCGATACGGCTCCCCCTTTAAGAGAAACGTCAGGGATGGACAAGACAAGAGACGACATCAACATACGATGCGCCAAATAGAAACTGTTCATATCGAACAGTGTCCTGATCCCAACCACGGAAAAACACTGGCTTCAAACCATCAACGATGCCATGTTCTGGTTGGAGACCATCGATTGCATCAGGCCAAAAATGCATAATGCGTTCGATAACGCTATGTGCACAATTGACAATACCGCCATGGGAACGGTAATTGATAGCGAGTTGGAACGCCGTAGGATCGGTGACTGAGCGATCCTGTATCAGATGCGTACTCTGATCCTGCTGGGGAATAATGGTTATACAATGAGCTTCGGCGGCACTGGATAATAAATAGTCCCTTACTTCGATACGGTACAAAAAGGCCTTCAAATCATCGAACCTGAAGGAGCTTCCTGCCGAAATGGTCTGTGCGGTGTCGCCTGCCCAAAAAAGTCCTTCAGGATTCTGACAGATGAGCCTCAACACTACAACAATTGTCAGACTCTAAAACACAGCAAAGCAGATTGAGGTGCGCACAGAGTGCATCGATGAGCAGATTGTCTTGCGCTTCATCAATGTAGCTGAATCACACGTCATTCAGCAAAAAGCGAACCTTTTCGTCGAATGGACACTTGAACGTACAGATAGTCAACCTTCTGGCCCCTTAACACGGTGCCTCCCAGGAGTGTTCTCAGTATTGCGTGCGTGCGGTCGGCAACATCGTGGTGACGACGTTCCTTTTTAAGCTTGCAATACGCTTCAAAGATCGCATATAGTGTCCGCCTTTGATTTGCAAACGTAGGGTTGGAGCGAGCTGGGAGGCCACAGTATGCCTCCTCATCAAGGAATCCATCAGGGCACGATAGTGATTTCTCAGATCCCTTGACGATACCTACGAGAGCGTTGAATAATTCCATACCCACCGTAGATCAAGACTACGCACCCATGAACTCTGAGAAGACGAGCCAAGGTTCTATTATTCAACCAACTAGTCAGGCTGAACTCGTTGATATGAGAAATCTAGGTACACACCAAGGCCTTTTGTCAACGGCTGCGGAAAGTGCGGCCAATAGGTTCGGGCGAAGACATCATACGTCACGAACGAATCTTGAGCGTCGACTTCATCGATGTCGATGAAAAATTTCGCGACACGTTGCACGTCAGGGTCATCACCGCTTAAAACATCCGCAGCAATCATCCTCGCGAGCTAGGACCAGGAGAGTGAGCTATTGGAATCATTACTCGAGCTAAAAGACTACCTTGTCGAAGGTCACAAACAGAGGAAAGTGGTTCTCTTCCAATGCACTGTACCTCTTTGGGATATCCACCTGATCTTCGTCTTCAACATCCACCAGCCCAGATTCTGTGTTCTGAGCCTGCATCCTTTTGAGATCTTCAAGAGAATATCCAGCTAATGCCAAAGACTCGAGAAGCTTCGTGAAATACTCCTCAACCTTCGCTGCCAGGACACGAGATTTTGTTACAAAGATCTGACGCGGCTTAGGCATCCCGGACATTTGCATTTCCCATGCCCGTTGAATTCCGAGCATCTTGAAGAGCATCGTCGTCGTTTTACTAAGTGGTGAGTGAGCCAGACTTGTCCACGCGACTGTCCGATCCATCATACCCGGTACCACTCCTCCCCAGAACATAGCATGAAGTCGTGCATTCCACGATCCTACGCTCCTCTGGGCTGTGCGCGGGTGGTCAATGCTGACTACTCAACAATGCAAACATTACCCACGTAAGTTCAAACACATGTTGCACATCTTGGTTTACAATCAAACCTGTTATGGCGCATAAAACATATGGTCATCGTATGCAAGAACATGCTCACTATGCAAAAATGCCTACAAAAGACGTTGGAGAGTGTATAAGTTAGGTCAGCACTTCGCGTAAGTGAGTTGGCGGTAGACGTACTTGAGAGAAGGTAACATATTTCTCAAGGCTGTATAAAGCCTCAGCCTCTGGCTAGTATAAAAAAAGGAAGGATTTGCGTACACGAGGAGGGTGTGTAACTATGTGGACGTGTGAACAATGATCGGGATATGAAACTGTGCAAACACACCTCCCCCATATCTTCGTCGGAGAGAACAAGCGGTGTCGGTTTGGAGTTACTTTGGAGACTCTCGGGCGGGAAGCATGCCGGAAGATAGACGTCACTACTACCTTGCACGGGACGATTTCGGAATATACAACTGTTGCAAACATCAAGGAAGTGAACAATCTTTCATGTAGTGATGAAACGAGATCTGACCGCCGGCGGTATTCTTTGCCTTTTCCAGCAAGATGTTGTCCCATTGCGTCCCAAATGCGATTCAGTTGGGTGTGGGTGTATATACCATATATTTTGATCACTGGAACGTTAAGTCTATATTTGAAAGAGAACGGAATGCTCGAAACCTGATACCTTGTCGCTCGACCTGAGAAGACGCCTCTTAAACCAAGGTCATGACATATGTATAGATTGAACTCACCTCTCCATCATGGTCAGGGACCACGTCGATTTGGTACTGTCTGAGAGTGAATAGCCTTTTAGTTTCACCACAAGAAGAAACCTACGACGAGCCGAAGGTCCCGCTGCATCTTCGCTTCGAATATCGGGACTTCAGTGGAGCCATTGAGCCTTTTCTGACCATTGAGCCTTTTCTGATTTTCATCAGAAAAGTGCCCGTTCGAAAGTTGCCTATCACGTCGGTCAGTTAGCCGAACGATGGCAAGCATGCGACATACTTGATCTTTTTCACGACAATAGCGCATTTCTTTTTGTCGCCATTGGCTAGCTCCCGTAGTTTCTTCGTTGCATCAGTGCCGATGATGATGCGCCATTCCCCGAAGCCATCCGCGTTTTCAAAATATAGTGCAGCTTTCATAGGCTGAACCTTTGGATACGCAGACTGCTTTGGCTTGACAGCTTCGATGACCTTTATTTCCTGTGGGGCAGAAGGACGAACAGTCGTGTTGCCACCCGTCGAGACATATGCATCCTTCAACTGCTGTGCGAGAAATGGCTCCAGGAGAAGTTCGAGATAGAACTGCGGATGTGTCAAGCTACATGTTTAGAATCGAGGAAGCCTTAGACGCACTTTCAAGATCATTTTGAGATCGTCAGAAATCTCGCGAGCCAATCGGGAGGCCTCTGTGTTGTTCAAAGGAACCTGGGTTCCAAGCTTATAGAAAGGCGTCAGATCAATGGTAGGAGCGTTGTTCTTATTCTTCCGCTTTGATTTTTTCTGTTTCTTGTTACGCACAAAGAACCCCGAGTACTCCTCATCATCGTACTCTGGATCCTCTAAAGCATTTGTGGGAGTCGCGTCGGTGGTGATACAAGTCGAAAAGTCAGTAGAGCACAACAAAGTGAGGACTGGTAAGGCGTCCTCTACATAAACTTTATGCCGCCCAATTTGACGGATGGTGTCAGAGGAAAAGAGGTCAGGAGGTAAAGCAAATATGACAGACGAAAGTCTTCGAAGGAGGATACTTGCAGATGAAGCCTCGACAAGCGCGGGATTGGTCGGGTAGGTGTCCAGGATTTTGTGCACCAGCCCTTCCGTGCTTGGCAAGGCTAGACGTACGTCAGATACTAGCAATGTCGGGACGATGAGAACGAGGAACTCACTAGATATGATGAACTCGAAAAGATGGGGAACAGAACACAAGTCCTGAACTATCAGGCCCAGAGGTACGTCTGGTCCTGCTAAACAGGACTCGAGCATCGTCAAGGCCGCAGTGGCGCCCTCGCTGTCAGCAAGACTGTTCGCAGCGAAGGTCTGCAGATCGAGAACAGTCATTTTAGGCTGTCCACGCATCATGCCACAGCAGATACGACGAGAGAGAGGTGGGCGTAAAGGTGTTGTTGGTTCAACGACCCCTCTTTTTATGAGCTAGAAAAGTGCCGCCAGGGGCACCGGTACTACAATGCAATGAAAGAAGCTTCTGATAGGAAGCCGCACTGGATAAGTGCTGATTTGTTCGATAAGAGATCCAATTAATTTATAGCTTTTAGCAAAGGGTCCTGTGAGAGGAAGCTTCGGCGCAAAAGGGAAACTTCCAAACGCGAGCAAGGCAGATCCCTTGTGTGCACGAGTTGTCTGCAATGCGGACTTCCTCGTGTCAAGAAACGGCCGAGACGTTATCACTTGCTGTAGAGAATCACGTCCAAGCCGAGTCGTTGCTCTCCGTCAGGGTGACAGTTGTGGGGCAATCATAAATTCTCGATTACATAATCACTGCGGAGACCGAAAGGACATAGCACTGCGACTTCGGGACACACTTGGGACACTTTCAAGACGCTTGGTTCATTCCTACAGCTCGTTCTTCGTTTTATATACATCTGACAGTAAGTAATCGTTGCCCTCGCCGCCGCTCATATCTCATACCGCACCGTTTGCTCCAGAATGCCGCCCCCACACTATGATTTCCTCATCAAGGTAGCTGCTCCCTCTTAGACTCGCTGTACCCCCAATTTACTCACTCTCGCCAGCTTCTCTTGATCGGAGACTCAGGTGCTTCTGGATCTGCCTACACACTTGTAGTCTTAACCAACCCGTGTTCCAGGTGTCGGAAAGTCGTGTCTACTTCTCCGTTTCTGCGACGATGCATGGACACCCTCGTTCATCACCACCATCGGTATTGACTTCAAGATCCGTACCATTGAACTAGATGGAAAACGTATCAAGCTGCAAATCGTATGTCCACTTTACTCTCACGAAATTTCACTCTCATCCCCCTTTCCGTCGCGTAGTGGGACACTGCTGGACAGGAACGGTTTAGAACCATCACCACCGCTTATTACCGCGGAGCAATGGGTATTTTGCTCGTGTATGATGTCACCGATGAGCGGTCATTCAATAGTGAGCACCTGGCCGCCGCTACTGTGGCGGTTTGCTCAACCCCGCCACCTTCACCAGATATCCGCACGTGGCACGCTAACATCGAACAACATGCTTCCGAGGGCGTGAACAAGATTCTCATTGGTAACAAATCCGATTGGACAGACAAACGCGCTGTCACCGAGGACCAAGGACGAGAGCTCGCCAATGAGCTTGGCATCAAGTTCATGGAGACCTCGGCCAAAGTAAACGAAGGTGTCGAAGAGGCTTTCTTCACTCTTGCACGGTCAGTCGCAACTCCTGCCACGAGACTATTACGAGATCCCCCGTTGAACATATTCTTTGCAGAGATTGCAAGACCCGCCTCATAGACTCTCAAGCAGATGCCGCCGGATCCGCGGGTGGTCCCGGAAATATAGATGGATCTGTAAAGGTCAACCAGCCTGCAACACTGACTGCTGGTGGCTGTTGTTCATGAATTCTGTAATCCATGTATACACCTCGCTAACCGACGTTGGTCTTTTGGTACAAGTGTGGGATCCCCACGCGTTCATCGTTCATGTTAGTGGTTTACCTTTTCCCTATACACACCTTGTAATATTGCTACTTTCACCCCATGTTGCTTGCCAAGATATGCCTTGGACAGAACCATCAGAGAGCAACTTGGTTCTTATGTCCAATTGATGTGTCTCGGCATTGGTGCACTAGTAACGTTCATTCAACCAAGTTCTAGTCTCCCCAAACCAGTCCGAGTTCTGACTATACGAACACCAAGTCCGGTGACGTCTGCTACTATCGATTTACACTTCAACGTCAACGTCGACACAGTTTTGGACTGATACCGAGCCCAACCCACTGTGATGCACAGGACAGTAATTCTGGTGCCTTCTCAAGGCCTCACGGTGGAGCTTGGCTCAGCGACCCGGACGGAACTGCCATACTGTGTCGCGTACGGATCACAAACACGTTTCAGATAGTTCCGAGGTACTGGTATGAAAAAACGCCACACTGCGGTTTACCACAAGGCTAGTAGCTTTCACGAACCTAGTAGGCAGGCGACCGTCGGACCTACCACTTTGAAACTTCTTTTATCCCCTTTTTACACGGTAGAATTCCAGTTCCCTCCCCACCACCGCTTTATCCGTTCTCCGCCCCATTCATCATACTCTTCTCTCGTGACGCCAACCTGCTTGAACTCTTCCGTATTCGCAAACGCAGCCATACCCCGCCACGCATCCAACAATGGACTTGCAGCGCGTACGACTTGGCCGAGGTGCATCTCAGGGGGCAATATCGGTCGAAGCGTCGCATAGATCCGTTCGCGGAGACCAGGGAACTGCGACGAACCGCCTGTGACGAACACATTCTAGAACCAAAGAAATCTCCCGTCAGCACCCGATTCGCAAGCGTTAGCGATGCAAGAACGAAAATCCGACCTTGACGAGTCTTGCTTTCTCAGCCTCCGTGAACCGTGCAAGGACGCATTGTAGAACTTCCCCTACGCCCGCCGAGTCCACTCCTGCCATCCCAGGCGAGAAATACGTCTCGCAGACACGCCACCGTTCCGTGTTCAAATGTATCCGGTTGTGTCCCGCGATATCCCCTTCTTCGTACTGAGGTCTGAACGCCGACAGCAGCGCGGACCGCTGGGAAGACAAGGAGGCGTGCGTGTGCTGGGTAGTGAATGTGGGGTCATATTGTAGTAGCTTGCTCTCGATAATTTGAAGCTGGTTGTAATCATCTTCTTCATCCGAAGACGGAGCTGCCGTGTTCTAGAATAAAGGGATCGTGTGAGGTCACGCAGGGATAAAAACTCGGCTGAAATGCATTACAATCTTGCGATATATGGCCCAATCCTCGTCGTCAGCCCCAAACATGTCCTCTATGCAGTGCCAGTTGCATTAGCTTTTCAGCATTCCAGCGGGTCATGGGCGAAACGCACCTGCTCCAGCTTTGCGCTTCTTCTTTGGCACTCTGTCATCAGCGGCGAGCGAAGCGATATTCTTCATCCTTGCTTGAGCTGCTGCACTCTTCCGATCCGCAAGCGCCGCTTTCCTTCTTCCTCGCTCTTTCACCTTGTTCATCAGAGCCTACAATAGATCACGTACATGCAGAACATGACGACTTGAATCAGTGCAGTGCGAGGGACGGGAGATGACACACCTCTTGCTCCTTCCGCAAACGACTCGCCCATTCCTTTAAATTGTTCTCTCTCTCTCCCTCGTCCCGCTTCTCTTCGGCTTCTTTCTCTTCTCTCTCTTTTTCTTTCTCCCGTCGAACTCGTGCACGAGCTTCCCATCCGGCTTTCATGAGTTTCTGTTTCTTTTTCTCTTTGATGCCCTCCTCGTCGAGCTGTTACAATGTAGCACAAGTCAAGAACGGTCTCGGCGATCCATGTCCCAAAAGCGAAATAAACTTTACCTCCGCATCCGGTACATCAACCAAGTTGAAAGTCGGTTCTTCCTATCGTTTAGTTCGGTCAGTGAAGACGATGTATCGAGGGCGATTTACGCGTTACGCACCACTGGCTCATCCGTCCCATCCATATCCTTTTTTCGTGCACGTTTGAGATCATATTCGAGCTTCTTTATCGTCTCTTGCAATGCTGCGTCATCGTTGAATCCTTCCGATTGGAGGGTAGTCTACGATCATCAAGGAACACTGTTAATCAGCGCCGTCACAGAGTCGTGCCTGAAAATCTGACCGTCCACTCGCGTTTGTTCTCGCTACGCCCTTCTTTCAGGTTGAGGAGATATTGCAAATCAGTTTCCTTTTGCATGAGCTGTGGAGATAGCAGGGGTCAGGACACAA
>JBBPQU010000167.1:0-33535 GCA_038092655.1 Boletus sensibilis | reverse complement strand
CTATTCGGAGTTCAGATAATTGAAGAGTGACCAACGCTATATCATTCATCTCCTTCGTCGCACATGATCAACTTTAGCGGACTCAGAGTCACTGATTTTCAGCCAGCATCTTCTGGTGACATCAAAACAGAATTTTTCAAGTCGAAGCCGACCGGTAGCATTGTATTCCGATTGGTGTGAAATGGGCAGAAAAAGTCACGTAACTGGGTCACTCTACCAAGCATTGACTGAATAAAATCAGAAATCGTCAGGAGCACCAAACGTTCCACCTTTGGTTTTCACATTCTTCTTGCCCCCTCGCTTAGTCCCTGTACCGCGGGTGCTTCCTCCTCGCGAGCGAGGTGCCTTGCCCCCCCTTGTTGAAGACGATCTAGGACGCTTGGACGGTGCGCCATTATCTGGACAATCTTCATCCACCAATTAGCTCGTATATCCCAAAGGAATAGAAGTATCAAATACGTGATGTCCAATGCCCTGTCTGACCGCATTTAAAACACTCGTCGCCCGCGGACGCGCCACCTCCGACCGTTTTAGTTCTCGTGGCTCTAGAAGCTGGACGCATGGCCACCCCACCAGGACAAGCTGTCCAAGAATTCGGGGGGGGGGTTCGCTTTAGGGAATTATTGCAAACTTCGAAGGGGATCAAATACATTACCGTTACTAAAGTGGCCACTTTCCCCGCACTTGAAACACGCCGCTGATGTGTTATCGGGTCTTGATGCCCCATGGCTTGTGGACCGGTTTGGCATCCCACCATTTGGGCATGCTGAAGTTGAAGCGGTCAATTTTATTGCTCATTAGTACTTCACGGACCTTCAAGTAAGACAGCTTACCAGAAGCCCAGTGCCCCTCTTGGTCGCACTGCCAAATGGGAACTCGTCAGTCAATGGAATCCAGCTTTGATTATTACCCGCCTTGAAGCACCTCCCACTGGAAGGAGGGTCGTTGTGGCTAACTGTTCGCGTAGACATCGATATTGGAGGTCCCGATCCAGGCGACTTGGTGGGCTCATCATCCCACTCAAAGAAACCACATCCTTCATCCTTGCCTTTTGCACACCCCCAAAAAAGACGCCCTTTATTGGCCCCCTCCTTTGTAACCGTACGTTGAACGGCGTCCTCCTTACACCTACATTGACGCGCTGGTGCCACGGCTTGATCCTGATCACGTCCGATTTTCGTCTTCGGATTTCGATACTGAGATGGATACCACTTACTGAGCGGCTAGCACCAATGGCGCGCTTCGCAGGTATGACCGGTGCAGGTCCTGTGTCACCCTGACCCTCTTTATCATACTGACCCTCGATCCACTTGAAGAATCCACAGGCGTCTTGAGCACATGCATAGAACTGCTTTCCTTCACGAGCGGATTTCTGCGTCACTCGTTTCTTGCTTGCGGAAATTCCACAATCACATTTGGGTAGTAGTCGGCTTGACGAAGAGTGGTTCGAGGGGCCAGCCTGGGGCGCCGTTTCCCGTAAAGAACTCCGGGGCCTCGGTTGTAGTGGCTCGGTGTCTGGGATAAATAGGGTGGGCGACCTCCGGCGGAGATAACAAGCATGGCTTACCGTCAACATTACTGGGCGGAGGGGGTGGCCTTCGTGGTGCACGAGAGGCTGCACCGCGCCCGCGACTGCGGCCACCTGCGGGAGGCGCACCATCACCGTCATCACTGTCACCTCGGTCATTCCCTCGTCCTCTGCCTCGCGGAGCGCCACCGCCGCCGCCCCTACCTGGACCGCCGTTTCCCCCGCCGTTGGCTGCGTCGCGTGCCCCAGCTCCTTCAATGTATCGTCGTACACTCTGGAGTACAGTCACGTCACTCAAAGGAAGAGCGACAAAGCGAGCAGATTCACCTCAATGACTTTGTCAAACTCCCTCTTGGCCATGACATACATATCTTTGTATTGCTCAATACTCTGCACGAGCATTTCATTCTTTGTTTTAGCGCCTTCGCACACCTGAACCATGCTTCGCTCTGTCTGTCAAAATTTTGTCAGAGATGGGGACATTCATCGAGCTAAGTCACTGCTGTATGGATCAGGTAGATGCGCGCGACAGAAGATTGTGGAGCGGAAAAGAGAGTAAATGGTAACAGTACACATACCTCACGCCTCAGCTGCGGCTTTGACAAACTTCTGTCGAATCCGATCTGGTTGTACCCTTCGACCAGGCCGATACCAAGCGTTGAAGGAAGTAGATGTTTCGTTGAACCATCCATCCGCTCAATCACGTATTCTCGGTCAATGATGGTTTGAATGTGCTGTGCAATTGTTGCATCCGTCCCTATGTCGTCGAAGGCGATGTTCAGGAATATCATTAATCACGCCTGAGAGACTTACCAATCCCATTCTTGTCCATAAGCGTGACAAGATCAGCTTCAGTCAGTAGGGTAGGCGAGGTCGTTTGTCCTTCTTTGATCTCGCAAGATGTGGGTTCGAATTCCTCACCCTCCCTGAAGTCCGGGATCTCTTTGCCTGTCCATTTGTCATAGGGGTATACGTCCAGATAGTTCCTAGCTAAGATGATCAAACCTGCGATGTCAATAGCGGTGAGCCTTTTGACCACTTGGAAATAAGCAGAGAAACGAACCAGTCACGTAGAACTCTTCCCCACCGTATACCACATCGACTGTCGTTTCTGATCCTTCCGCGTCTTTCGAGCAGCTCGCAAGGAATCTCCGCGCAATGAAATCATATACTTTCTTTTCATCTCCGCCCAGATTCGCGTTGTGAGCTGTGGGATGGATTGGAGGATGAGCTTTATCGTTATTTTTGCCTCGGCGAGGTGGTGTAAAGCCACCCTGTTGAAGGCTATGGCATTGTGGACATAGGGTGAGCATCGAAACCACTGTACAGAAATCTTGGGTAATCGGCTGGACAGACCTTGTTGCGAATCCTCCCCAGGAAGGATCTACAGTCTGTTTCCCTATAAGGGTCATGAAGTCGAATTGAGGATCATATTGGTCCGTTTCTGTGCGAGGATATGAAAGAAAACCCTGCTGATAGAGCTTTTCGGCGATCTAGCGCTGCCCTTAAATGATACCAAGCGAACCGAGTTGACGGATGGACATACATCCAAAACTTTCTTTGGTGCCAGCTTGAGGAGCCGTGATCCTGCCTTTTGAAGCTCGACGGTCGTCAGCGGTAGTGGTTTCCTGTAAATTGAATGGGTGTAACTGAAGGCGGAAGTGGAAGACACACCATTTTTTCGTGTTCTTTTGCGTGACTTTCGTAACTCGAGCACGTGGATTCTCCATGACATCTTCGTATATCTCATTCACGACGTCCACCTCAAAAAGGTGTCCACGCCTCCATGTGAAATCGACTCTCTTCTCTTCTCCGTCGATTTGGCGGTTCAGAGAGAGGAGGATGTGCCAGAAGTCTTCGGGAGTGAATGCTTTCACTTGGTTATATCTCTGCACCACGAAACCTAGCGTTGGGAATTGGCAGGGGCCTGGGTATGATCTGTATATAAGACTATCACCGGACACACTCTGAATAGTTTGATACCGTAAGAAACAACCTCGCGCTTCTCGCGGAACTGGGGAAGACGATTCTGGAGGGCCAAAGTTTGCATACGAGTGAACGCTGCACCGATACGCAGATCTAGGAAGATACGTGCTTCGACAGCGTTAGCTTGCGCTAGGTCGAGGTCCACCGGTTGCTGAGCCGCACGGTGAATTTGCCTACATGAGGTTTAGTAACCTGCTCAACATGACAAGGATAAATAGAGACAAACTGGGGAATGATGGCGCTGAACCTGGCTCGCCTGACCAGAATATTAGGTTTCGCCTTCCGACATACGGTCACAATCTCCCATCCAATGTTTTCACCCTCTCTATCACAATCCGTCCAAATCATCAAGGTGTGCGCACTGCGCGCTTCATTCATCAAGTTGCGTTCTATGGCCTTGTTCTCGGTTGGTACGATGGTGTGTATGGGGGCATCGAAGAGGGAGAGGGGATCACAAGAGTGCCATTGACGGTAAGCGTCGGGGAAATCATGGGCAAGGAGGTGACCTGATACAGAGGTGACCGTGAAGTGAGAGTTTGTTTGGGGGTAATCAAAGTCGAAATTTTTGATGAAACGGTTCTGTGTTGCACGCTGGTATGTAACAAGGCGTTTAAAGTGGGAGTAGATCGATAATTGCTTTCTACTTACTGTTTCTACACGACCACCGGACAAAATCTGACTGATGGATCTTGCAATGGAAGGCTTCTCCGCGACACAAAGAACACGCATGAAGAGGGGTATGTTTCTGATGAACGTGAGGCTGGAGGACGTGAAAAGCGACGGCTAGCAGTGGCCGGATGATGACCGTACAAGGATAAAAGGGACGAGCAGCTTCACCGACGCGTATGGTGTGCGAGTCACGTGACACGAGGAACATGAAGTCGTGTAAGTATGTTTTGACTTGTTCTACGGTATCATGGATCCAGAGGATGCAAATACCCCGACTACGCGTCTACTGACACTCTTAAATGTCTCTGCGCTCAAGAGTAGAAAACGTCCGAGAGAAGATCCGTACCCGCGAGAGAAGCTGAACAAGCGCAGATACCTCAACTCCACTGCCGCTGGGTCACGGCCCGAACCAGATCCCTCCGAGCTCCAGAACGAGTCCATTTTCCAGCCAGGCAACGATCTAGATGTTACTGAGCAGGAAATAGATGAATTTCAAGGTGATCATAATGATCCAGCATGTGAGCCCTCCCCACTTTTCTGTTTCAAAGAAGTTAAGCGAATGCGTGTCCCCACAAGTACATAATCCATACGACCAACACTTTGGGCCAAATCCTGAAATCTTGACGGAGCGCAGCAGGACAGTGGTGGATCAAAAACATTGGAAATCACACAGAGAGAGAATTGGGAAACTAAATGCTGTTGCCAGCGTACTTCCCGAGGTGTCCGTGCCTCCTCAGAAAAAACGCGCCAAAAAGACTGCAGTGCGTCTCTTATTCACACATTTTCTCCAATGCATGCAATATTCATTATGACAGATTCTGGAACGTCTGCTGAACCCTTTCGAGGCTCGCCAGGTCCTGCAACTAGCAGGTAATATCACCCCGGTTCTCTTGTTATCCCTCTCCTTACTTTAGAGCAGAACACACACGGATTCAGGACGACCTGCTCTCTGTTCTTTCTGCTTACCTTGATATCTACCATCCTTGCGTTACCCTCGAACATCACCAACGCATTCGTGAGGTAATTACACTACATGCCCTTGATCATGTAACCAAGTAAGTCTACAAACCCACCCAATATACAATGCTGAAATCCATTTAGAAAACGCCGCCGCGTACTAAAAAATAACGATCGTATCTCGCATGTCAAGTCAACTTCCTCTGATCCTCCAGAAGATGTTCAAGACCAAGGTTTCACCCGTCCATCCATCCTATTCCTCCTTCCCTTCCGTTCCTCTGCGCTTGCTTGGCTGAACGCTTTAACCACCCATACCCCCTCTCCATCCTTTCAAATCGAAAACCACTCCCGTTTCCTAGGGGAATACGGCTTGCCACCTGCTGCAGTAGATAAGCTCGCTACCGCACCACCTGGTACATATCCCCCAGATCATGTGGAAATGTTCAGAGGGAATGTGGATGACAACTTTAGGCTTGGAATCAAGATGACCAGGAAGAGCGTGAAGCTTTTCTCTGATTTTTATAATTGTGACCTAATCCTTGCAAGTCCTTTGGGATTAAGAATGTCGATTGAAAAGCAAAAGTCAGCTCCAGCTTAACTCCGCGCCGTGCCAGAGCGGAACGTAATCCTTATTTGTTTATCGCAGGAGCTCCGATTTCTTGTCATCGATTGAGATTCTAGTTATTGACCAGATGAATGCGCTTACGATGCAAAACTGGGACCATGTGCAGGCAAGTGCGCGCTTCTGTGTGTTTTCTCCATGTACTTCACATTTTTCCCGTTTAGTTTGTCCTTTCTCACTTGAATGAGCTACCCAAAGAGTCGCGTGATGCTGACTTTTCGCGCATCAAACCGTGGTATCTTGATGGATTGTAAGCGTAACTTTGATTAACTCATTGATGTGCCCTTTCCACTTGTCGGTAATTTACGAACCTTTGATTCTCAGTTCGGCATATCTGAGGCAATCCATCCTCCTCTCCCCATTTGAAACGCCCGAAACACGATCATTGTACAACACCTCCCTCAAAAACGTGGCAGGAAAAGCAAGGGTGGAGAAATTATGGCCGGCACTACAGGTCCCAGAGGGGATTGATCATGTGTGTATCCTGTGTATTGTTATGCCTATGGAAGAACATTCTCATTCGATGACAGACATTCCTCACGTTTGACTGCTTGAATCCGAGGGAGGAAGCGGACAAGAGGTTTAGTTATTTTACCACTCAGGTACGTCTCGTCACTTTACCCCTCTTATCCTCAACTAGCAGTATTCTCACCTATTACGATGCAAAGCTTCTACCCAAGGTGTTGAAATCAGCGGTGCAAAGCGCCAACACCGTGGTGTTCATTCCTTCCTCCTTCGACTTCATCCGGGTTCACAATTACTTTAGAAAGACGAGCGGGATAAGTTTTACCGTGCTTTCCGAGTGAGAACTTTCCGTTTTCTCGGCTGTATTGACTTCTTTTGGTTTGCGGTGTACCTCGCCAGTGGATAGGAGCTTAACTAACCTCTTCTTGAATAGGTATTCCTCAAATCAAGATATATCCCGCGCTCGCCAGGTGTTTTTCTCCGGACAAAAGGCGTTCTTGCTGATTAGTGAGCGATTCCATTTTTATCGCCGGTGAGTTTCTTGTCCGTTCTTGCTCTCTCGCAACTCACCCGAAGTCTTCTCCAGGTACAAAATCAGAGGCATCCGTAACATCCTTTTCTATGGGCCACCTACGCACCCTCAGTTTTTCTCTGAGTTCCTGACTTACCCTTTCCTTGACGACGGAGTGGACCCAAGCGATGTAACTTGTCGCGTGGCTTGTTGTCGGTATGATTGGTTTAAGTTGGAGAGGATACTGGGTAGTAGAGGGGTAAAAGATGTGTTGGATGAGTAAAATGTAACTTCAAGTGGTGATACGATCAATGCCGCAGTTGCGGCACTAACCAGGTCTTGCGAGTCTGTCAGATTGATCGAGCTGTGCCTGTGAGGTATCAAATACTGTAACCCGAAGACAGAGGTAGTGCAGTATTTGTCCGTGTTTACGCACGAGTAATCCAAGTGACCAGCACGGGTACTACCAATCCTTCCCAACTTACGACGCGGTAGAACATCATGCAGGACGGCAGGGCACCAAGGTTCAGTCGTCTGCTCCCACGATCTTTACATACTGAACTCTCCGCGCAGAATAAGAAACCGAGCCCCAGCGGCGGTCCAGGTCAGCGCAAAATTGATCACTACTAGGTGTATCATCCTCACATTTTCCTAAAAGATTACCGCTGAGCAACTCCTACGAGAGGTACTTTGTCTGTCGGGACACACAGTAGTCTATGTGTTCTGATCACCCCCATTCAGGCACAAGAGCGCCAAGAATCAACGTTCCGTGCCCCGAAGCAGCGCGTCGAGGATTTCGAAGAGCTTCACGAGTATCGAGGAAGGAAGCGCAAAGAATTCGAGGAGCGAATTCGGCGTACAAGGGGCAGCATGTGAGTTTGCCCTGTCTTGTTTTCAATTACTTCGACCAACCATCTTACAGAAAAGAGTGGACTCAATATGCTAACTGGGAGGTACGTGTCACTCTTTTTTGTTGGTTTTAAATCATTCGTTACGCCCAATTCAGGCCAGTCAGAATGAGTCCGACCGTTCCCGATCAGTCTTTGAGCGCGCGTTGGACGTCGATCCTCGGAGTGTGCAGCTATGGTTAAGCTACACCGAAATGGAGCTAAAATCACGCAACGTACAACACGCCCGTAACCTTTTCGATCGTGCCGTGACACTGCTTCCTCGAGTGGACCAGTTGTGGTACAAGTATGTCTATTTAGAAGAACTCCTTCAGAACGTTCCCGGAGCCCGTCAAGTCTTTGAGCGCTGGATGCAGTGGGAACCAGATGATAAAGCGTGGCAAGCGTATATCAAGATGGAGGAAAGGTACAACGAGCTTGACAGGGCTAGCGTGATCTACGAGCGTTGGATAGCCGTTCGACCGGAGCCACGAGTCTGGGTAAAGTGGGCAAAGTTTGAGGAAGAGAGGGGGAAACTAGATAAGGGACGAGAAGTCTTCCAGACCGCGTTACAATTCTTCGGCGACGAAGAGGAACAGATTGAAAAGGCTCAAGCTGTGTTCAATGCATTTGCTAAGATGGAGACACGTTTGAAGGAGTACGAGCGTGCTCGTGTAATTTACAAGGCAGGAGTTGTTGAACTCTGTTTCTTCTTGCCACTAACGTTTTACTTCAGTTTGCTCTCGAACGTCTACCTCGCTCAAAGTCGGGAACATTGTACGCCGCGTACACTAAATTCGAAAAACAACACGGCACTCGTTCCGTCCTAGAGTCGACTGTGCTAGGAAAACGGAGAATCCAGTATGAAGAAGAAGTGGCCCACGATGGCCGCAACTATGATGTATGGTTCGATTACATGCGACTAGAAGAGGGAGCCTTGCGGACTCTGAGGGATGAGGGTGGATCCAAAGAGGAGGAGGACGCTGCGGTGGAGCGGGTTCGGGAGGTGTACGAGCGTGCTGTGTCGTATGTTCCCCCTGGACAGGAAAAACGACATTGGCGACGGTACATCTTCTTGTGGCTAGATTATGCGCTGTTCGAAGAAATAGATTCAAAGGTACAGTTTTCCAAGCTCAAGCGTCTTGTTTCTCAACCCTTGTTTCCAGGATTACGAACGCGCTCGGCAGGTCTATCGAACAGCACTCAGCCTTATTCCACACAAACAATTCACATTTGCCAAGTTGTGGATCATGGCTGCGCGTTTTGAGGTGCGGCAGCTTGACCTTCCTGCGGCCCGTAGGATACTGGGTAATGGTATTGGGATGTGTCCAAAGGAGGCGCTGTTCAAGGGCTACGTTCAGCTCGAGATGGACGTACGTTGAAGGATGTCTTGTTCCTATTTCTACATGCGCTGACCGATGTCCAGTTACGGGAGTTCGATCGAGTTCGTACACTCTACGAGAAATACTTGGAGGTGTGCTCCAGCACTATGATAACGTATTGCGGCTCACCACAACCCTTGAATAGTATGACCCAACGAATTCTGCTGGGTGGATCAAATATGCAGAGCTGGAAACGGCCTTAGAAGACTGTGCTCGTGCAGAAGCTATCTTCGAACTTGGAGTCTCCCAGTCTTCGCTCTCTATGCCAGAAATCCTGTGGAAAGCATACATCGATTTCGAGGTCGATGAACAGGGTGACCGAGAGAAGGCGCGTTCGCTATACGAACGCCTTATTTCGCTGAGTGGCCACCACAAAGTATGGATCTCGTACGCGGAGTTCGAAGGTTCCAGCATACCACTTCCTAGGGCGATGAGGGAGGAGGAGGAGGAGGAGGAGGAGGAGCCCCGTATGGTTGCAGGAGATCCCATTCTCGCCCGGCAGGTGTTTGAACGTGGCTACAAAGATCTTAGGAGCAAGGAACTGAAGGCTGAGGTGGGTCTCCATCAACTGGACTCTCGGATTAAGTGATGAACCTTGGTATTTGCAGCGGGTTGCTTTGCTCGAGGCATGGAAAGCATTCGAGGAAACCAATGGTACCGAGGCCGATATGGCCAAGGTACAAGGCATGATGCCAATAGTCGGCAGAAAACAACACGTCGACAAGGAGACAGGTCAGGTCGTGGAAGGTGAGACTCTTCATCTCTTTTCGCTCGGGCGTGTAGGTAACGGTGTGCTAGACTGGGAGCTTGTATTTGCCGACGACGAGCGGGAAGTCAACCCAGCGTCTTTCAAGTTCTTGCAAATGGCCCATGCGTGGAAGAATGCTCAAGGGAAAAAGGGTGGAGGGTCCACTGTACTATCCGGTTTTGTTGCTGCCACTAAACCGGAGGTGAGTAATGGTTCTGTGCGCAGCTCGTCAAGATCCCAAGACGTGGCGATGCGCGAGCGAGAGGAGGATGACGAAGGTAGTGATGTCGCCAGTTCGGATGGGGAATAGGGTGCTTGACTTCCCTCTATGTTACACTCTGTAATTTCGAGGTCCAAAAATCTTTGTATGTCCCTACACGCAACCACTGCCGACTCGGATGAGTCTGACGCGACGATCAGCGCAAGACTCAAGTTCAAGTCACGATGGTATTCGTTCCCGCGGTTATACTTAGCCTGGGTACGTACTACTGGCCGTGGTACGGGCCCATGAAGTTCCGCCGCCTACAACGCTGACAAGTTGCACCTGCTGACCCTACCCTGACCGTTACAATGGCGTCTCCTGCGGCATATAACTTTGATGAATCTAAACTGCTATGGACCCCTGTGCACCCGGGCCATGCAATCTGTGAGAGGCTGAGGAGGGAAATCAACATGAAGCGAGGATTGAAGCTAAGTGCGTCTATTCCAGCGCCGTTCTTGCCCCAAGGTGACTAGTTATCTGAGCTGAAGCCGTGTTACAGAGGACTACAATGATCTCCATGCCTACTCGGTGTCCACTTACACCTTCTGGCTTGATTTGTGGGATTTCATGGGTATCGTAGCTTCCGTTCCACCTCGGCCGGACCAGGTACGATGCCCTCATCAAGCTCTACCCCCAGGAGCAGCGTTCTGACTCCCCTCGCGAAAGATAATCGTACCTGGCGCTATCCCTGAACGCCCATCTTGGTTCCTCAACACGCGTCTCAACTATGCAGAGAACCTACTCTGGAGGGATGACTCTGCCATCGCCATTACAGCAGCCTATGAGTACGACCTTATCCCCGCTAGAGCCGGTAAAGCTCAATTCAGTGGTGTTAAGCGGTACACTTTCCATGAGCTAAGGGAATTGGTGCGCGTCATGGCTGCTGGCATGAAGAGGGCTGGAGTACGCATTGGCGATAGGGTTGCTGGTGCGCTCAATCCACTGCTGTTCCACGTCGAATGATAATGATTTGACCTCTCGACTTTTCCATGGGTATATTCATCGCGAGCAGCTATTATCACGAACTCCGTTACCGGTGTCGTGATAGCTCTCGCCGCCGCTTCCATCGGTGCTATATTCTCCAGTACTGCAACAGACATGGGTACCTCCGGGATCCTTGACAGATACCGCCAAATTCGTCCAAAGATCCTTTTCGCTTCCTCCGAGACAGTTTACGCCGGAAAGATTATCAACATCACCCACAAGATTGCAAACGTGGAGAGTGACTTGAGAACGGGCGGATACGGGCTAGAAAAAGCCGTCGTGTTGAGAAGTGAGAAGACCGGAGACCTGGTGCAAGTCCCTAACTGGTGGGTTCTATGTTTCCAGGGGACTGATGATCTCCTGAATGTCCTAACCGTTCCCGTGTACGAATAGCCTTACTATTGATGCATTCTTGACCCCGTCATCTGCGGCTGAAGACTACCCATTGGCATTTGAACAGCTCCCCTTTGATCACCCTCTGTACATACTGTATTCTTCGGGAACCAGTGGTCCCCCGAAATGCATCGTGCATGCTGCTGGGGTGAGTCTAGATTTCACTGATATCGACTCGGTGTTCAGAATACGTCTTTCCCGGTGTTTCGTAGGGTGCGCTCATGAATAGCAAAAAGGATTGCAACATTGGCTTTGGGATATTAACGACTGACGTATACTTTCAATATACCACTGTGCGTTCGAAACACCTTGATTGAAGATTTGTGATTTTATCTGAATCACAGACTGCATGGATGATGTGGCCATTCATGCTCTCGGGCCTTGCATGTGGAGCACACATCGTATTATACGAAGGCTCTCCGTTTTACCCTGATGTGAGGGAATACCTGAAGTTCATCGATTGGACAGGGTGAGACATCTTTGCTCCATCTCTTCGTTCAAATTTAATCCGTCTTACTTTCAATCGTGTAGGGTGACAATCCTTGGTACCTCGCCGCATTTCCTCTCGGAGCTGCAAGCGCGCAATGTTGATCCTCTCTCCATCGCTTCATCATCCGCACCCTTCACCGGCCTCCGCGGAATAACAGTGACGGGCGCGGTATTGACAGCTCAGCTCATGACCTGGACTCATAAGGCTTTCGGCGGGAATTTGCATATTGGTAGCTCGAGTGGAGGTACAGACGTGTTTTGTGCTTGTTAGTTTCCCAATCTCTACCCCTGTTGAGACCAACACTTATCTCATTGGATGATATAGTTGTGACGGCCGTGTTGTCATTTCCTCTCTATGCAGGCGGTAAGTCACTTCCCGTATCGAATTATCCACTTCTGATGATTACTGGAACCAGAACTTCAAGGCCCATCTCTCGGCATGGCGGTCTCCGTCTATTCCCCATCTGGTCAAGCCATCCCTGCCAGTTCTTGCACACCTGGAGAACTCGTCATCACTCGCCCACATCCATCGATTCCTCTGTACTTCCTGAACGATACTCCTACACATGACAAATTCCTCTCTGCCTATTTCCGCTCTTTCCCACCTGGCCATGATGGTACTCCAGTGTGGCGGCATGGCGATTTTGTTATTCGTAACCCTGCCACTGGCGGGTTCGTCTTTTTGGGGCGAAGCGATGGGGTTCTTAATCCCAGCGGTGTACGGTTTGGAAGCGCTGAAATTTATAAGCTTGTCAACGGGGAGACTGCGGGGCTGGAGGCCATGGAGGATGCTCTGTGCGTGGGACAGCGGAGAGAAGGTGAAGATGACGAAAGAGTACTCCTGTTTTTGAAGATGAAAGAGGGACACAAGGGAAGAGTAGGGAAAGAGTTAAGAGGGAGAATTAGGCACGTGATCCGGGAGGGCTTGAGTAGGAGGCACGAACCTGCAGGAATATTCGAAGTGGAAGATATACCTGTGGGTAATCACGTTCCTTGGCCGACGTGGTGAGACTGACATTCTTTTTTCTTCTTTTCTTTTCGATAGTACACAGTCAACGGTAAGAAAATCGAGATTGCGGTGAAGCAAATTATCTCGGGTGTAGATGTTGTTCCGAGCGGGACAGTTGCGAACCCAGAGTCCTTCAAGCTATACTACAAGTACAGAGATTTCGAGAATGTGATGAAGCAGGAAGAGGGTGTTGATGTAGGGCATGGGCCAAGGGCCAAAGCAAAGTTGTGAACTACTGTATCTTTCGTACCTCAGCAATTCTGAATTATACTGGCAATTTCTCAAATTCCAGTATTTCATTGTGTCTCCCCAAGCAGTCTACGTAACTCCATATTTCTCGTTTTCTTCGTTCGTAGTCGTTCCTACTACCCATTTATAGCTTCTGAGGGTAGGAGCAAGAAACCTCAGGACACTGACCTGTAATTTTCGCATAAGCCTCCGCTCTTCAGCCTCCTCTTTCTGGTATTCTTGCTGAAAGGAGATCGGAGGACATCCAAGGGCAGTGAGGATCTAACGCACCTGTAGCCGATTCGAATTGGCGTTTATTGGATTTTTACCAACACTGGCAGACCCGTCACGACCATCGTGCTCTCTGGGGCGTTTTTTCGAATTATGCAGATGCTCGTAACCTGCCTCGCAAGATGTCTCGTTACTTGATCCTGGCAAGCAAGTAAATACATGTGATCAAGTGTTATTGTCACCACTTCCTGAGACTCACCTTCCGTACTGGAGGTTCTCCGTTGACTCCCGCTCGTGGCCTGACTCTGATGCTTGAGCGTCTTATGCGAGGCACGTCTCTTAATCTGCTCTGCAGTCGAAGCAAGAACTTCTGGATCTGCCAGTGATTCTTTTACACTGATGTCGAAACGAAAAACGAGCCAAGGAGGTTGATCGAAATCATCAATCATGCAGAATTCTGTCGCAACCTCTTCACCTCCATCGACCTCGTGTTCTTCCCGGGGTTCTCCCTTGATGTTCTCGCCAATGCGTCGGATTTCGACCTCCACACTGCCCAGTTTACCTCCTACGAGGTTACATGATCTTCTAACACTCTGAGGATCAGATTGGAACGGGAATGTACTCACCATGTTTCAATTGCCGTTTTGGCGTTCTTAGTCCATGGTCTCTAAACTGCCCTTCTGTACAGCCTGCTGATGAACCCGAAGCATTCTTGGATATCGCAAGGCTTTTGTCTAGATGAAATCTTGCAGCACGCTTGCGTGTGTAGATTCCAGCGAGGACAAAAACATCACAAAAGACGGATATTGGAGAGAGGCAATGAACGGTGTAGACCTGGACTTCTGGGTCACGTCTGAGGGGAATACGTAAATCAACTGACACCAACCTCATTCTTCAACATCTCGGTTTTCACAGTCACTGTTCGGTCATCGACCAAATTGATTGTCACCTCCTGGTGGTTGAGTTTCCGGTGCTCTGAGTCTTCTATCCATACCTCGACACCTTTGTACGTGGGCATTGTGAAGGGGTAGGATTCGATCAGTCAGCTTAGTGAGCTGCCTTTAATGCCCTACACGATTACACGTCTGCATACAAATCGGCACAACGCAGATTGAGGGACATTTGATATAGTTCATTTAACCTGCATGCACGTTTTATCAAGATTACGGCGGAACTTGTCGCCAACAGAGACGGCTGGGGTGGAGCGTGCCTAATGAGGTGTCCGTAGTTAAAACATTAACGTCTGGGACTGGCTTGTTATCAGTGTGGATGGGTCGGCAACTTCGACTATGTTTCACTGTCAGATATAGTACACGATGTCAAGCCGATTAACCGACGACAGGCCTGCATCTGCGGCCATATAACCTAAGTAGTCAAGTAGTAATCAGACGAAGAAGATCCCCCTATCGTTATCAACGCTTTTGACGTACTGGCTGGAGCTCGATGCATCCATACAGAGCAATATTATAGCCATGTATAGAAGCTATTCGTGACGAACAAAGATGGAAGTGGTGCATCACGAACTGCTTTCGGCAGTCACGTTGTGAGTCGGACTCCTAGTCTGCTAGTGAGGCTTGAGCCCACTGCTCACCACTCGGTAGTGGACTCATCAAGAAGGGTCCTGGTACTCGCATGGGCCGTTGATGAACAACATGAAGCAGCTGAAGACTGGTGCGATTCTGTTCAGAGACTCGAAAGATGATTCGTAGCGTGGCGCACTGGCAGGTGTTTCCTGTAGTATGCAATGAAGAATCAGGTGTATGAACTTTTACATAAACAACTTGAACGTGGGGGTAATATTAAGATCTGTGTTTCTCCGCCTTTTCGCCGCGGTAGCCGATGTGACGAGTTTGTTAGGATGATTGTAAGTAATTTGTGTGTCATCCTCTCATTTGAACTTACTACGAAGTGTTTATCAGCAGTTGTAACACTAAACATTGCACGGTCGCTGCAAATGCGATCAAGGTTCCCTGCGCTTCGCATTGATGCGAGGGTTACCTACGAGCTTTACCCCATGGTACTACTACTACTCACCGAGGATGCTTGGCTGATTGGCACGACGATATATGACGTTTTAGATTCGATTTTATGTTCATTCGCACCGTCACATGAACCCGGCATTATGAACCCTGCTTCACCTTTGCAACGCGTTGCTGAAGCAAGCTGTCATCCTAGAACCTAGGCGGTGGATTCCGAGGATAGCCCTATTTATTGGACTCGAGACTCCTTGTATTCTACCGAACCAATCACCCATTTTGTGGCTGCCTCAAGGTGAGAGTCGTTAGTCCACGCCTTTTGTAGTCATAATCATCGGCATGCCAACAGACCTATCGATGTTATCTGTCTGTTATTCATCAATTTCGCTTCCTTGCTAATGCATGAGCACCCGGCGATGCCGCGTAAGGTCACTGCCTCGAAAGTATCTCGTATAAAAGCTGCCTTCTGGCTTGCTGACAGGCGATATTGTACAATTTTCCAATCCCGAAGGTGAGCTATGTTCGAGCATAAAACAACTTATCATATCATACTCCCAACCCAGATATGATTCAATCCCGCTCGGCTATGGAGAAAGAGTTTGCCCAACTCATGTCCAAGATACGGGAATCAGAGCGTGCATTGGATGCTATGTATCGCAAGGCTGCGGGCCTCGAGAAACTACTCCGAGGTTCTGAGGGTACCCACCCAGGCATTTCTGTATTGCCAGTCGAGGTTCTAGGAATGATCTTCAAGGAAGTGATCGGACAGTCAGATACTTGCATGGAGTATCAGCCATCCCCTTTCGAACACGACAAACTGGAATGGCCAGTCATCAGGCCTGAGCTCCTGATATCTCATGTCTCAAATTACTGGCGAGCGGTAGCCATCGGAACACCGTCACTCTGGACGCATATTCGCCTCTACGTCAATCAGTCCGTTGACTTAGTCGACCTATATCTCACCCGTTCGCAGGGATTGCCATTGGTTGTCGCCTTTCGACAGCACTTCGTTTGCGGAATTCATCCACGGCAAGCCTATGCGGCAGATTATCCACGTATCACTGCCACCATACTCAACCATATGCATATTTGTCGTCGCCTGGAAATACACACCAATATCCCTGTTCCAGAGCTGTTGGACGGCCTTGGTCGCAGTCGCGCACCTTTGTTGGAGGAAATTGTCCTTCATCATCCATGCAGTGGTATGCGTGAGCCCACGTTCTCCTCTTCCTCATTTCCGACGTTGGCACACCTGGAGCTCGGGCAACTGATATCGATTTCGACCACCATGCCGATGAAAACTCTTACTTCCCTTACTCTGTCCGGGCTCCCAGCATTCGGCTTGCCTGCAGCGACATTTCTTAACCTCCTGTCTGGATTGCCGTCCCTTTCTCGCCTTGCACTCCTCGACGAGGTCGTCGATTTTGATCGTTCGCATACGACAGACGTCGTTGAAATGACTTCATTGCGGTCTTTGATGCTGAAACCTGGCCCTGACATCTCGCGGATCTATCTGACAGGGATCATGGAAACGGTCATCACTCCAGCACTAGAAGAGTTTTTCCTTGATTTTACCAATGTCTCATCTCCGAGGGAAATCCAGCTGTTCTTGCGGTATCTCAAGCGGGAGGCGCCTCAATTTCTTTCCCTCCGTCATATCACCATTGACAGCCCATTTGAAGGTTTCGATATCGCCAGTGCCCTCGTGCACACTGCGCCTAACATCGAGGGCCTCTCCCTTTCGAGGTATAGCGTGGACTCGGTATTGATGTACCTCGCGCATGATGCGAGACGAGAAGCATTCCAAAAGCTTCGTACATTACAATTTGAGAGTCCACACTTCGATTGGGATGTCGTTTTATCGTTCCTGCAGAAGAGAAAGCAACTGGGGAGGCCATTGCGCTGTTTGAAATTTAAAGGGTTTGGCGGCTCGAAGGGAGAGGTTCTTGATGAACTCTTTAAAACCCTATTAGAAGCCTGTCTGGCTGTATGAACGGGCATTTGATTAGTGAAACGGATTTTCCGTTGTTCCAGTTTTGTTGTCAGTGTATGGTCTATTTTAGCGGGTGATGTCACGAGTCGCGTGAGGTGACAACACGCGAAACGTGACTAGTACGCTTTCTCTAATTCCTCAACTTGAACGTTGTTAAGTCATGACAAGCACAGCCAAGACCCTCACCAATTCTGCCCATGAACCCGGGTACACGTGTGTTACTTTTTCGCGGGATGGAAAGTGAGCCATTTTTCGTGCAGACAGGCCCTGTTTTCTGACAGGATGTACCGCAATACTCGTGATGCATCATGTCAAGGCTATCATATACCGGTGGCTCAGACAGCTTGGTGCGGATATGGCAAATGGATAAGGATCAATATCAGGAGCCAGAGGTCGCGTATGAAGCCGACGAGGGAATAACAGCTATCGCAAGTTCTGTACGTCCCTTCTGTCGTGGACCGTTTCTTCTGATGTATAACCGCGACGCGTGCCATTCTTGGACACATCGCATTAGAACGAGTACTGGCTGTCTGGAAGCAAAGACTCCGAAGTCCGCAGCTACCTTCACGGAAAACCCGATCTCCATGGATTGATCATAAACGCGGCTGGTGCATGTATTCGGGCTGTTGCTGTCGATCCCGCAGGGAAGCGCATCGCTATTGCAACGGAGTGCGCTCGTTCTTATTCTCCATTGTTCAACTGCTTACAACTCTCAGTGAAACAACAGTCAAGATTGTGGAATTGAAAGAGGTCACCAACGTTCAAGTTCTGAGTGGCCACAAGAAATGTGTACGAAAGTTGACTTGGCACCCCTCAGGCACCCTCCTTGTTCGTACACTTCTGTATACATACTGGCAACTCATGGACTAATGAATTATAGACTGCTAGTGGAGCTGATGGTGCGATCACTGCGTGGGACGTCTCTGAACGTGAGCCAAAAGTCGAGAAGCTTATCGACGGCATCATTCCGGCCGTAGCAGATACCGAGTAATACTATTGTCCCTGCGTTCCTGACCCATTCTCCTACTAAGCTGCTCTAACTCAGGTCGTCAGAGTTCATGCATGATTGTTCTGCAGTATGGCACCCATCTGGACAGCATTTCTTCGTACCTTCTAGGACCCACGGTATGTACGGTGCTTTGTTTACCTGATTAAACCACTAAGAACCACCTCGCGTAGAAATTGTTGCCATCTCGCGACCGAATTGGGACAAATCCTTCAGCCTCTCGGACCCCAATGCAACAGGCGCGACAACAGGGCTCGCGCTTTCGGTTAACGGAGTGTATCTCGCGAGTGCTTGTAAGGAAGGAATCCTTATCTGGAGCACTCAGACAAAGCATGTTCTTTGGCGGTGAGCAGACGGCGTGCACAGGGAAAACCGAATCTGACATGATCTTGGTAGACATACTGGTTCTCCTGATGCATTGATCACACAGGTTGCATTTTCACCATCTCAGAACCTCCTTGCATGGGCAGATACAGGAGGAATACTAACTTGGTGGAGGGACCCAATTCCTGCAGGTTCACCAGATCCTGTGAAAGCAACTGCTACAGGCGGCGTGCAAGGCGTCCCTGTCAAACGCAAGTCAACACCAACATTGTGGGGAGAGGATCCAGTCAACGGGGATCGTGATGATGTTCCTGGAGCCGTTAATGACTATGGAGATGACTGGATAATCGATGACATCGGCATTGGAATGGAGGAGGAACGTGGCGAGAAGCGAGCTGTGGATGGGGATGGGTTTGTGAAGGAAATGGGTATGTTTATTGAAATAACTTGTTATTCTTGCTCAGGAGAGATTTGCTAGTGAGCATTACAAAGGCACAGTTAGCTTTCCAGCCGGGATCAACGCCGATGGATGGCAAGAAACGGTACCTCGGTAGGCTTCCGTTCTTTGTGCACGAGTATATCACCCAATATGGAACTCCCATGTAGCGTACAACATGGTTGGATGGATTGACGTCACAGATCAGGATACGCATCACATAGTCAATGTCGGTTTTCATGACCTCTCGGCGCGCAAGAGCTACCATTTTTCAGACCCTTTCAAATATGATGTGGGATATCTGGGTGAGCGTATTGGATGTCTTCCGTTCCACTTTTGTTGATAGGTACTGCCTAGGTGAACGTGGCGTGCTTCTCGGTTGCCCACCTGAGCAAGATCACCCCGCCCAGGTGCTATACAAGCCCTACGGAACTTGGTCAGCCCAGGGTGACTGGACTTATATTCTTCCTTTGGGTCAATATGTCCTCGGTCTAGCTGCTGGAGGAGAAAGACCTATACGTTCATTGCGAGATCCGTCGTCATCTGGAGGGGATATCCAGGGTCAAGGGAATGTCGTGATTGCCACCAGCGCTGGAGACCTCACGTTTTTGAGTGGGTCCGGTCTTGAACGCATCGTGTTAGGTCTGGAAGGCGAGTACGTAACTATGACTGCTGGAGAGGAATACGCGGTGGTAATACATAGACCAGGTGCCACTACCATTGACGGTAAGTAGTCATAATCAATACGTTATACGGCGTACTCAATGTTTTTCTGCTAGGCTCACAAGGGTTGATGGCAACATTGATATCTTTCGATGACTTTGAGGTGCTCCAAGCGAAACCATTACCGATACCCAAAGGTCACGTGCTTAAATGGATTGGTATAACTGTTGAAGGGGTGCGTGTTTGCCGTCGTCGCCACTATATCATAGTGACGCGTCCTTGATAGGCTCCCGCAATATATGACTCCGCTGGTTTCGTGCATATTTTGATCAACTTCCGACGGCCCAACCGTGCAACCTGGGCGCGCCTATTGGATACAAATACGCTTGAACGTAAGCAAGGGAAGGATGAATCGTATTGGCCAGTTGGTTTATCGCAAGATACTCTAACATGTGTCATTTTGAAGGTACTTGCATATCTTAACTTTGGCTTCCGAGGTGGAACCTATGTTTTGTCACAGGGCAGACAAGAACATCCGGGGTTTCCGAGGCCGCTCACGCAGGAACTGCCTATTAGACTCCCTTTCCGAAATAAAGATCCAGTCGAATCTTCTATTGAAGAGAAGTATGTTGATATTGCATTCTCCTCGCTTCCTGCTTATGTCTTTGAAGACTTGCTCGAGAACGGATGCACATTAATCTGGCCCGTGACGCTCTAGGTGATGAGCTGACGTCGTCCGAGCTGGATAAGCGAGAAATTGAACTCGATAAATCGATCATTAAACTCATTCAAGCAGCCTGCAAAGCGGACAAAGCGCCTCGTGTTCTGGAGTTAACCAGGCGTTTGCACTTCACGCACTCCATAGCTGCTGCCAGCCAGCTCGCAGGGTTCTATAAACTGATAGGTCTTCAGGAGAAGATTGACGCGATCAAGCGGTGGCGCGAAGATGGACCAAGCCCGGCGGAGGAGGCAAGAGAACGGAGGCGGCGGCTCGAACAGGAGGATGTATACATGGAACGGCCGAAACTACTGCAAAATTTCGACCCTCCCCCCAAGATCGAGAGACCAGGGTTAACGCGCTCCGCAGGAATCGTCGAGCGTTCAGAATTCACTAGCTCGAACGCGCCTGGTCGACTATTCGATATACGATATGCTCAAACGGCTACGCGCTCGGCTTCCCCTGACGGGAAGAGGAAACGTGACGAAGTGGACGGTTTTCCATCAAATGGCTCCGATGCAGATGCCAAACGACGGGCAGTCGGTGAAACCAACGCAAACATTCCCTCTCCCAAACGTAAGCAAGTCCTTAGGAAGCTTTAAGAAATCACGATTGAATGGTGTTTAGGAGACAATCCATTTGCTCGTAAATCGGCTGGGGAGGCAAAGAAAAATCCCTTTGCACGGAAACCCGACCACACCAATCCAATCCAAAAGAGCGAGAGTTTTTTTAACAAAGTCGAAGCCGTCGAGGCCGACCAAAGCAAACAACGTAAGCTCTTTGCTTGTCACTTTCCCAATATTCAGGCCTCATGCCATTGCATTCAGGCGCTACAAACAGGAAAGGGAAAGACAAGGAGAAGAAGGACGTATCTAGACAGACAACCCTCTTCGGGCTCCCTTCAAAACCACCGGCTGAAAAGAAGGGGAAACCGCTGCGGAAGGGGGAGGAACCAGAAACCGGAGCAAGTGACATCAAGGCATCAGCGTCAGTTCCCCAAGTTCCAGATGTTGACATGTCAGAGGCACCCCCTCCATCAGAAGCCGCCACTCTGGTAGAAACTCAGGACGCTGAAAGGGTTACCACTGAAGATACTCAACCCATCGAGGAAGATGAAGTTCCAATAGAATGGGAGGCATCGCCACCACCGTCCCCCCGGTAAACCGGATGTGATACCGAGGAAGGCTCAGGAAGGTCTCACCAAGGCTTTACATCCGTGAAACGAGATCTTTCGTTCAAAATTACATTTCGTTCTTCACACTAACATAGACATCTGTGCTCCTCTCCACTAACGGACTCCGATGGACTTGGCGTACAAAGTGTTGGAGGTTACGTCGGTGTTGTGTTATTACATAGCAGGTCATTGCGCAACTATGTATCTGGCCAGGTTATCGTTGACAATCTCATTAACAATACTGAGCGCTTCCACCTTAATAATTAGCACTTGGCATTGAATTCTTCGTATCTTCTGCAGGCAGAGAACAGTTTTTGTACTATTGTCCGACCCGCCTCGAACGCGGGCTGTTGTCTTGGTGGTTGGAAGGTATGGTCTGTGCTGGGCTTTCGCCCACGATAAGCCTCCCCGACGAGTGCCTCAGACATGGTTTATTATACGTAGGACAGGACAGCGTCCATGTCAAGCAGATGTTCGAGTTGAAGCAAATGCGCACCCGGGTGATGGATGAAACCGAGCTGGACAGGGGCAGGCCTCATTTGAGATATATTGTCATGATTTAGGAAAGTCCGAAGTGGATCTCCAAACCATCTACCGTATGAATGGCAGAAGGGAAAAACGTGTCCCATTCGGCCTCGGGTTTGGAACCGGTACTCGCCGCGCCTTAGACAATTTAATTGGTGAACTATACTAGTACATGGTGTTCGCACACTCCCTCATAAGAGAAGACAGTTCGGGACTCCGGGAGCCCTCCAGACATACCTTCATCACAAGTTGCACCTCATGTGACTCTGAGGCCCCTGAAACTGTGGGATAGTTGTTGTTGGAAGTTTTCCAGCTTGCGGTGTTAAAGATAGTAGATACCTGTTCTGCCTGGACGGCTTGAACGACAAATCGGGAACAAGTGTTTCAGTGGCATCAACATGGAGACCGACAAGGTTTGATTGATGATCCATTGATCACCCACCTCCAAGGTTGGAAGGCCAGCTCGCAGGGTTGGGGTTGAGCGAATATCTTTTACCCTCAGTTCAAGGGGGTCTGACAGCTCTGTACGTGAGCATTAGGTGAGCTCCCAGTTGTAGTTTTCGTCGAGGCCCCTGGCCCCCTGAGAAATCCGAGGGGATGCGCCGGTCCTATTGACGCGCATGTGGATCCGGTTGACATGCGGGAGAATACGGCGCGATCCAACGGACAGGAAGTGCTACGAATATTTGCAAGGTCTGGCACAAGAATGGCATGGCTCTGTAGCATCCGCTCGGGTGTCGTTCTGCTCAGCCCCTGCCAATGTGATTTTCGATATTATAGGACCAACCAGCTGCTGGTCAATCAGCGCGGTGGAGAAGGGCTAATAGTTTGCCGTAAACAATCTGCGTACCTGACGGAAAGCGCGCCAAGGATCCGAATGACGTGAGACGGCAAGTGCAAGTCTTTCCGCATAAATAGAGGAGAACATATATGTCGATATACCACCAGTTAGTGAGCTGGTAGGGACGCATGTGAGAGAAGACTGATCACGGGGGGCATGTATGATACGAGAGAACGATGATTGTTCCCAAGATACAACCAAGTGTAACATTACCTACAAGGTGCTGATGGGAAGATCGTGTGAGTTGGTTTCCGTTCGCACGTGTTCAGCACTCGGAAAAGAAAGATGTCCTCTTGCTGAAACTGGTGTCTGCTTCATCGCTGACAATAATCGCCATACTGTCTTTCATCATGTCTTTGTCCCCAACCGCTACAACCTCAAATAGCTCAGACGTTCCCTCGAAGCGACGTCGGACGAATAGTATAGTGCCAATCAACAGCAATTCTCAGCAAGGTATGACCCAATCACCCGCGGAGGGATCGCCTCACCCCCCTCCATCCCAACTTCCTGCGCACATCCCGAAGCGTGGTGCCAGGGCCTGCACCGCTTGCAGAAAGGGCAAAAACAGATGTGAGGGCGAGGTAAGCTCTCTGGGCGGCCCTTTGCATTACCGTCCCGCTTTTAACTCACTGGCCCGACCTCCCGCACCGGCCCGGCACCGTTTCGGATAGGCACCCTGTCGTCGATGTCAGCTAAGTGGCACACCATGCGTCTTCGAGAAGCCGGAGAAGAAGATTGTTCAGCCAGTATCTGGTGCTAGCGTGGAGTATGTTCATATCGAGAAATTTTACTCTTCTCTGACAATCGTCAAAATAGGCGCCTGTCACGCCTCGAGGGCCAGTATTTGGTAATTGCAAAATATCAATCATGGGACTCTCAGTTGAGGTAATGTGTGTCATAGGTCATGCAAAGTCAGATGATTGGAATGCAATCCTCGTTGGACCGCATCCTGTCTGCCGTGCAAAGTCAAGGTCAACCCAACAACCAGCAGCCTGGTTACTCCACAAATGTAAGACAAGGATCTGGCCGTGATGCTGGTCCTTCCTATACTCCTCGTAGTCGGTATGTCGGATATGTTCAGGGCCGGGGATAATACCGATTGGTTTTCCCATTCAAGCTTTCCCCCCCTCCCCGGCTTTGCACCTCCGGTACGTCTGGCTTGCTTTTCAAATGTACAGCGTTTAACTGTGCGTATAGCCACACAAGTATGCCACATATGGAATTGTCCCAAGCGCAGCATCATCAGAGGACGAATCCGAGGATACACTCCCACGCGCTACACTCAATGCTCCTATCGAGGCTCTTCAAGGGTTGGCCAATGCAGCTGCAGAGGCGGCGGCAGCACCTTCTACCGCTCCTCCCATGTGAGTCATGTTTCAACCGAATATGATCTACCTTTACCAACTGAGTTGGCTTGAGTATGAAGAAACGGCAACGAGCAGAACCAATCCCGAGGAATGCGTTCCCTCACGTCATCGAAAAGGTTTATACCATCATGGGCTTTCCTCGAATTTCATGCAAGTCTAACGGACCCACTCCCCAGGGGCTAGTTCCTGAAACCGAAGCCAGAGAGCTTTACCACATGTGAGTTCTCCTTGACTAGGCACCCTCTCGCTGATGTTGATTTTGTACAGTTTCTTTGCTGGGTGCCATCTTTTCATCCCACTTTTTGATCCCAATTATGATACGTTCGAGAGTCTAATGGAACGTACACCATGGACTTTCGATGCTATTCTCGCTATTGCCTCTAAGATTCGTAGTGGGAATGCCCCTCTTAGTGCCACGTTTTACAAGTGCTTAGAGGAGGCGCAAGGCATTGCTAGATCCTCACTGTTCGGTCCTGTGGTAAGGAAAGAAGCAGTGATGGGTAAGCAGCTTCGTATTTGTGGGATTTAGTGGATAATGTTGCCCTTGCAGGGATGTTGCTTCTTGCTGCCTGGAGCACGAACGGCTGGCTTCCAAGTGGCCATGCGATGCGCATGGCATTAGATCTCGGTTTACACCGCGCGCTAGAAAAGCTCGCCGATGAGTCGGGAAAGCAGCGCTCCGAAGAAGAAGAGCGGGACCTTGGTACGTAAAACCTGTTTGATGGTGCGGAGTTCAGCTAGAGAGTGTCTTAGTTGTATCCGCGCGGATTTGGTTGTGTCTCTACTGGTTCGATCATCAGTAAGTTTCTTCCAGGGCTGTTCTTCACACCCTGATCGTTGTGACATAGAATGAGCTTGGGGACTGGTCGACCCATTGTTCTACGAGATGAATGCTCTATCAAGCACTGTCGTCTTCTTCTCACACATCCTATGGCATCGCCCACAGATGTTCGCCTCATCTCGCTTGTCGAGTTGATTGCTCAGAAAAGTTTGTTCCATCTCGCTGTCCTCATTTACCTTGTATGATGTATTTGCATAGCTCAGATATACGAGACTCTCGCGCCACTGAATGGGGAGGTCAACCACAACACACTTGCCTTTATCCGCAGAGCCAACGTTGCCCTTGATAAGTGGTGGGCAGATTGCGATGAACTACATCGTAGGCATTCCTTCCGATGTGTAGAGTTCCGCTCACATGCTCCTCTAGGTCAGACTATGGATGAAGAATCTTTGTTACGCAAAATTCTCGCCGGAGAACTTCATTATGCGAAGCTTTGGCTAGTTTGTGTCGCGCTGCGTGGGGTATCATGGGACAAGATGCCATTTGAGCAGCGCGAGCTCGCTTTCCAGGCCAAGGATGCCGCGTTCAACTGTTTGTCCATCTTTTTGAACTCCACCGCGTATCGGTATGTTACATTACTCGGATTATCCTGACAGATACAAACTAATTCTGTTACAGAGCTGCCCTCCGTTACGCTGTGCACGACAGCCTTGTCACTTTGGCTTTCTCTGGCTTGTTTTTGCTCAAAATGGCCAATCTTTTCCCTACAGAACTGGACCTGGCTGCGATAATGACCCAAGTCGAACAGTTGGCACAGCTACTATCCGATGTAGCAGCAGAACGGTCAGCTTTATATGGTTACTTGTTCTTCGTAAACGTCTCTCTGACACGTACGGCGCCCAGTTATGCACTCACGCTGCGGATTATGCTTGCAAACCTTCGCCGCAAAGTGGGCATGCTCCCCGGCATCGCCGCGCCAATCCAAAATTTACCTCCCCCTTTATTACCGGAGGGTATGGTTGGCCCGTACGTCGACACACACGCCGTGGGCCCACCTCCGTTGACGATGGAAGAACTTGGTTTTTCCTGGCCGGGTGATCGCGGTATGTTTAACCCTTCAACGATTCCGGTATGGATACAGGAGCAGGTGTGTGATTTCTCCTTGGCACTGTTGAAACTTGCCTCACATTTGGCCACTCCACGTTTTAGAGCCTCACAGACCTCGGCCTCCCCGTCAACGGCTCTGATGGCATCTTCTTAAATATGCATGGAGTAAACGGGTGGTCCGGGGACTTTGCACCTATGCCCGAAGCCTGGTGATTATTTTCACCCTTGTTCAACTTTGGTACGAGTAGAGTTGACGTTCTTTTTTCTTGCGCGATTTCATATCTATGTACAAAGGCAATCATGGGCGTTCGCCTGTGCCGCATGATCGCTCCTCGGTATCGGCGCAAGACGGACCCTGTCCTATTCATGTCTGTAACGAGATTCTGATTTCCCAAACTTCGTGAGATTCCCCCTTTTACTGTGCTGTATTGTTAAACTGGATTGTGGCGCCGGTGTCTATACACAGTCTCAAGTTGGATGAGATGTATTGTTTGTACGTACCTAGGCCTTGTGTCGATGTTTGACGTATTATGTTCTGGCTGAACAACTTCGGAAGAATGGGAAATACATCTCTGAGTGCAATTCTGGGAATGTAATAGGTACACGGCTGCGTAGTACTGGCGGGATGATGATGAGAACCTTCACTCGTCGTCTCCGTCGCTGTCTTGTTCTTGAAGGAACTGCAATTGTCAGTATGACTTTGAATGTAGAGAAAAGGGCGGAAATAATATCATGCCTTGACAAGCGCCTCAGTGTTCTTGAGGAAGTGTTGCCTCCCTTGAGGTTTAGATCCCTTCTGGTACCAATAAATGATGGCCTGGTCCGAGATGCAGTCCTTGTTGTATAAGACCTGTGCACGAGGTGATGAGAATCGACACCGTACACACAGTAGAAGATATATACCTTGAGGATCTGGGGGAATGCCTTCATGATGCGCGTATCCTCGTAGCAGTGCACCTGAACTTGATTGATCAAGGTAACTTCGACCTTTGGCCCTTTGCAGAATGCTTCAAGAATGGGAGAGAAATTCTATCCAGCGTACGTCAATTAGTCGGCGGTGAGCTTCGAGGTGCGGATACGGCGCGTACCCCTACTTCACGCAGGGCAAGGCCCTCTATCTGGTCCGGCCGGGCACTCCAATCTACGGAAGCCATGAGACCCTGCCAGATACATTGAATTAGCTCCGTGTCAGGGAGTGATTGCTCCTCTAGTTTGCTCTGTATCGCTGAAATGATCTGACCCGCGCAACCCAATCAGCTGCCCAAACGACCAACCAATCAATGCACACGTACGATCTCCACGGACTCTCCGTGTCCAGAAAGACTCTTGAGTTCAGCTACGATGCCTTCTTTTGCGAGGGCGTATTGCTTCTTGGTGTACCATTCTGCTACCTGGGGGAGACCTTCTTTTCTGAAGAAGTCGTCAAGAATTTTGGCATCTCGACGGTTGAGGGGGAAGAAGAGAAGAAGATCCTTGATGTTGCCACGCTTGAGAGCAGCAGCAAGATGATCCATCGATTGATCGGCCAGGTATGCGCGGAATATGATAGTGAGGACGGCGACAGATGCGTCTGGTAGGATGGTCACGTGGTCAATTCGATGGCACGAGAAGGGACGAGTTACAGACCGTTTTTGACAAGCTGATCCTTGGTAAGACTCTGTAGACAAGCTGTGCCAGCGATGCCTTGGGAGAGAAGGAGGCCAACGGTAATAGCGAGCTTGTCGCGCTGGTCGGGGGACCAGCGATTGATGTATTGAAGGAGAGTGGGGAGGGTTTGCCCCTCGAGAGGTTTCTGAAGATATTTGTATCTAAAAGGAATGAGGTGTGGGCACCATCAGGCATGCGCTATAGGTGTACCTTCTGATAAGTTTGTTCAGGACTTCGACGTATTTCTTCAGGTCCTCGACCGATGCAGGGTCTTTTGCATTGAAGATGGTGAAGGGGGATGTGGGTGCCCCGTCATCAATGTAGGAACCGCCGGGCTGGACGAGGCCACCGACGAGGATGATTTCGAAGAGGGCGTCTGCATATTTCAAGAACTCGAGTGTGGATCCAGCCTGTACGAGCTTTGCAGCAAAGGAGTCAAAATCGTTCTCGGGGACAGTTTCGAGATGTTTATAGAGTTGATCTCTGAAGACTGGAGGCGGAGATGAGCGTGGATGCGTGCTGTGTAAGAGGAGGAACGCTCGCCTGATGGTTCGTGCTTTGCGTGGGCCTTGACTGCACCTTTCCTTGCCTTTATCTTTACCCCCTGTAACGAAGGCTTTGCAGTAGCGGATTGCTGAGACATCCACAGTTTTCGAGGGTATCGAAAAAGGCGGACAATCAGACGAAGGGAGGTGGTGGTGGTGGTAGTCGGGTCGGAGATACCCGACACCCACAATCTACAGCAATGTCGCGTTGCACGTGACCAACAATGAGTGGTCGATCTCTGCTGTTGAACGCCTCATCTCTCTTCTTCCTCATCTACAACCATCTCCCATGGCGACACCTCGCTTTTCAGATTCTCCAAACGCTCGTTCAAAGTCGATCACCACCGCAGATGGTCTCGACACATTCGGGGTATGTTTCTTCAGATCGCTATGCGAGATAACCTTCATCCTGTATTTCGTAGATCCTCAACCAGCACTCTGTCGGAAACACTGCATTCCAGGTCGGCGTGTCCGAGGACAAAGGCACGCGCAGGTACATGGAAGACGCGCACTCTTTTGTCGTCGATTTCGCCGGCGTCAGAGGACAAGGATTCTTTGCTGTGTTTGATGGTCATGCAGGAAAACACGCCGCCGAGTGGTGCGGCCAACATTTTCACGAGGCAAGTGCCACAATTGTACCCTAACCACAGCCTAACCCCTTCATACTTCTTTACGACAGTACCTTCTTGACTCCTTACGCACCTCCTCGTCAACTACGATCCCTGACATCCTTAACGAGACATTCCACAACGTCGACAGGCGTATATCTCGCCTCTGTGAGGAATCTGATGGAAAAATTCACTCTGGCTGTACAGCCGTGACTGCATTTTTGCGTATCGAAGATGCGGACGGCCGACAATCATTTCTCACGTCTCCAATCGCCACCCAACCATCCGCTGGAACCCCCAGCCCAGAGGATGCCAAAAGTTCCAGAAGCGGCTCCGAATCTCCTGTCAGCGACTCGGGCGAAGAAGCATCTGGATCTAACAAGACCGGCAAGCAAAACAGGAAAGCCAAGAGTGCATCACCCACCAGTCGCTTTGCTCGTGCTTTGAAAAACCTCAGCGGAGGTGGCAGTTCCCCTCCACTCTCGCCTGGTACCCCAACGCCTTCCCCCGCTCCAGCAAATCACACAAATACCTCCGCTGTGATCTCGCCTCCCCCATCACTCCGCCGCGTGCTTTACACTGCTAATGCAGGCGACGCGCGAGGGGTCCTTTGTCGGGCGGGAAAGGCCGTGCGCTTGACGTACGATCACAAAGGTTCTGACAAACAAGAAGCGAAGCGCATCACGGACGCGGGCGGTTTTGTCATGAGCGGACGCGTCAATGGTGTGCTGGCCGTCACGAGATCTTTGGGCGATTCCTCCATGAAAGAATTTGTCGTCGGATCTCCCTACACAACTGAGACACAATTATGCGACGACGACGAATTTTTGATCCTGGCGTGTGACGGGGTACGTACTCTTCCTATGACCCGCGCTTGCCTATCTAAGGCCGTTAAAGTTATGGGATATCACGGGCGATCAAGGGGCCATTGACTTGATACGGAACATTGAGGATTCACAAGAAGCAAGTCAGACACTCGTTCGGCACGCATTATCACGACAAACCAATGATAACGTGACTGTCATCGTTGTCCGCTTCAAGCATACTACCCCACAGGCCAGTGGGTAGATTGCTTGAAGCCTAGCCATCTACTTTACTCAGGCCCATCTGATGTATTAATTGTAATAGTGCCAAGTTGCCCCTCCCGTGTTTCTATTCTATCCTTGTAATCCGTCTTGTTTGTTTTGTCGTTGCGTCGATCTGGCCATGAAACGCGATATCCTGTAGCATCCAATTCCGCGTTGATGTAGCATGCCGTTTATTATGGCCACAGATGATAGGCTCGCTACGTAGATGCGGAAATATTTATGTCCGAGATATTTCATGTGATAACAGATCAGGTCGAGACTCGATATCCAGCAGCTTAGGACCGCTTCCGTCTCGCAAGCCTGCTCGCAGGTAATATATGTCTTTTTGTCCAGATACATTCCATGAATAACACTATTGGTACAGATAATCACAACTCGCTAGTTTTCCCTACAAACAGCGACCACAAACTCGTCATTTGTTTAGACGTACACGATGGTGACGGAAGATCCGTTGGTGGTGACAGAAGTGAGAACTTGGTTGCGCTGCTCAATGTCGATGATGATGGCACCGGAGGGGGTGTAGGTGGTGCCACTTGGGCCAGAAGCAGTGGCGCTACTGAAGGTCACGTTGCCAAAGTCCGCAAAGGGAACAAGGTGATTGTTCTGCTGAAAGTCTTCAACGATCCACTCAGCATTCTGCTCACAAAGAGCATAAGCAGAGCTGAGTGCCTACGTGACGGTCTGGCCAGTGGTCAGGTTCTCGATGACTGCTGTGCCAGAAGTCGTAGAGGAAGCAGTGACGGTGGTCTTCACAACATCACCAGCATTGATGCTGATACCGGAGAAATCGTAGGCGTAGTCAGGGTACCACTCGTACCAAGCTGTTCAGTGAACGAATGATGAAAATCAATTCGGACTGAAGGTTCGACGTCTCTCACCATTGTATGAGACCTGTCCGTTGTTGATCGTGAAGTCGATACCAGTCTGAAGGATAGCGTTTGCGCAGGTGTCACCGTCGATACCAACCCAAGCGGAGGCAGCACCGTTACTGCCCGAAGGGGTGGGGACGGTGAAGGTACCAGTGGCAGTGGTGAAAGTTCCCTGTTGGCAAAAGGATGAGATCGAGAGTGATTATGGACCATGTGAATGATACGAACGGCACCCTCAGCCCAGACAGCACCAGCCCAGTTGGAGCTGTACACTACGTTGGAGACAGCGCCAGCAGGCGACTCGAGATGGTTGATGGGTTGCGACTGGCGATTCTCGCGACGGCGAGCAAGGCGAGCCTCCAACCGAGAAGAAGGAACAGCCAGAGCCGCAGAGGCGAGCAAGAGGTTGCTGAGAAGGGCAAATTTAGAGACCATGATGAGGGAACCGTGGATCGTCGATACAACGGGAGCCTGAGATGGAGAGAGAGCATCCTGGAACCTTTATACGTTTAGAACACGTCCTGATGTTCTCATCGAAAGATATCGATAGGTATCCTCTCGATGGATGGTTTCCTGAGACCAACCCATTCTGATCCTTGTCCCTGTGCAGCAGTGAGCGATAAAACATGTTCGTGACGTCCACCATGTGCCTCCATCATCGCTTCAGATCTATTTTCAGATCTTCATGGAAATATGACATTATGCATCTGGAGAAAATGGCGTTTGCGACGAGAAACAATAAGAGGTGGCCAATCGTGCTTTATTTTAAACTGACTTGACGGGAAAGGGCATCAGCTCACATGGACGCAAATGCCTCACCTTCGATCGGTATTCCCCCAACGCGTGGTGCAAGGGGTAGAATGCGACACGCGACCAAATGGGCACATAGTTCTGGCCGTATGACACCGTAAAAGTGCAACTCGGCATATGTAGGGTGATATATTCTTGGCGGGTCAATGATCTGGATGATAATTCAGACCGGCGGCCCCGACTGTGCTGTGAGCACACGCATAGAATTGCTGTGGCCCAGCGGCGAGTTTACTCATATGAACAATAAAAAACCCGTCGTGGACCACGCGAACACAAGAGCCTAAACTTGGAAGGCTGGTGGAATAAGAGTCCACGACTGACACAACAGGGGGATCAATATTTAAGACTGGTCTAAATGTTGTACGAAACGGGAAAGACGTACTAAACTTGAAGTATTGAGCGTTACCTTTACATTTCATACAACATTGAGACTGGGCTTAGTCTCGGATCCATCCATTGTGTGACATGTCAAGGAATGGGTTGGCTTGAAGTGATTACAACTGTATTGATGTTAGTGGGCAGTAACTAGCTAAGGTACAAACAAAAGTAAATACCCTGTGAAGTTTGAGACAGCTTACATCAGCCCAACTTCGGGTCCGCTAGCACCTTCAAGGTGCATCAGGGCAAGGGCCCAGGCGCCCAGGGGCAAGGTGTGATCTGATGTTATTTTGACATCGACGCTATCTTTACTTTCATGTCTTCTCTGACGAAGAGCTGACGAGGTGTTTACATCTGTTTATACCTAAGCTGTATCGTGGGCCTGCAGTCGACTTGCGGGGAGACTCGAGGCTTAAAGGAAGGGGTCATGATGCTACACATTCCGGTGTCTAGTGGTTCTGGGAAACATGCAAGTCGCGAAAGTGCTACGATCATGGTTGCATCGCACCTGTGACTAAAAGGTTGCTGTATAAATGGTTTGAGGTCGTCCAAGTACATAAGGTCGTCAACGTGGATACTGAACCTGGAGTCGGTGGACGTTGGTACGCCCAGCCCAGCCCAGCCCAGCCCAGTCCGGCGGCCCAGGACACCACAACCAAGTCATGGTGACTAGTGTGGGTCTTGACCGGAAGTGCGAAGCCGGGAAGTGGGTGCGGAGGACCGCAGTGATCGCGACCGAGCGAAAGGGCTACTGTGATGTGTCGATTATTGGCCTGCGCCAGCGCGCGACAAGTCATCGTCTGTTAGCCAATATAGCGAATTTTGATTGCATTGGTCCGGCTTCGGTTTTCCAACATGTTAGATTGCCAGATGCCATAGGGAGCTACCTTTCAATTCTTCAGCCTCTTGGCTCTGCTCGTAGTTCAAGACTAGGTGTTTCAGGTGTTGCTGTTCTACTTTGTCCTGGAGTTGTCCCGAACGAGTATGCACCGCGAGGGCAGATCTGTAGGGATGGGTAGATATCGCATCTAAACAGATTAGTCCAAATCTCGCTTTGATATTTGTCGGATAGACCTGTTGCTTGTTTCCTCTCTTCGTGATCACTGTGAAGTTCATCACCGACTCGCCATTAGCTGCGTTGCCATCACCATCAGGATCTCCCTCATTATCATCCGCGCGCTTCTTTCTGGAACCAGGTGCCAGTACAACAGAGTCCCACCAGGCTGCCTTCTTGTCAATCTTTCTCGACTCAGTCTTTCTCGACTCAGCGGACGAATCCGTGATTATTTTGGCAAGTTCTTTTGCAAACTCTGCAATGTCTGCATCAG
>JBBPQU010000166.1:0-33650 GCA_038092655.1 Boletus sensibilis | reverse complement strand
GCCCTGACAGGGGATTTGGCCCACCTGGCCTCCATATTCATCCTTGTGCACAAGATACAGACAACGAGATCATGCCGAGGTACGTCTCTCCGTGTGCGCGGAGACGGGCACTGACGTCGCTTACCCAGGTATTTCGTTCAAGACACAGGCGCTTTACGTGCTCGTCTTCTTCACTCGCTACATTGACCTCTTCTTCCGCTGGATCTCGCTATACAACTTTGTCATGAAGATCTTCTTCATCGCTAGCAGCTGTTACATCCTCTATCTCATGAAGTTCCGCTTCCGGTCAGTCATACATGTGTTCTCTGGCACGCGCTGACGACATATACACCGTGTTGTAGGCCCACGCACGACCCATCCATTGACACGTTCAAGATCGAATACCTGCTTGGACCCTGTTTCTTCCTTGCCCTCATATTCAATTACCGCTTCTCCCTGACGGAGATACTGTGGACCTTTTCCATATATCTCGAGTCGGTTGCTATTTTCCCGCAGCTGTTTATGCTCCAGCGGACAGGCGAGGCGGAGATGATCACGACACATTATCTTGCCGCGCTGGGCATTTACAGGGCACTGTACATTCCCAACTGGATATATAGGTGCGTGACGTCTTCCGGACACGTGGGAGTGGTGCTCAATGCCATGCGTCTGGGGCGTTGCAGATACTTTACGGATGACTCGGTAGATCCCATAGCTGTCGTAGCTGGACTCGTGCAGACGGGGCTATACCTCGACTTCTTTTACGTTTATGTCACAAAGTGCGTCTCTCCATCGCCTTTCTTGATCTGTACTCATGGGGTGTCTGCATTTCCGTGTGCGTATTTTTGGCGTTGCAGAGTACTGCAAGGACAGAAGTTTGAGCTACCGGCATGAGTACAGTTTTGCACGTACGGCATGTTACAGTCTTCCCGGAGGTCAGATCCTGCTGTCACTATAATGATCAACGCCGCTACCTATTTGTGACGACGTGGGCTTGGCCTGTTGAAAGATGTCGATTAGTTGCTGGGCGAGCTTTTTTTATTCTACACGACCAAATAGTATGAGCACTTGAGGACGTGGTGCATGTCTTGTGAAACGTGTGTGGGAAACTGACCCCAACTTGCCTCTCCGACTGAGCTACGTCTTTGTAAATTCAGTCAATCCTCTTGGCCAACCTATCCTCGGCCAATTCGTCCGCCCGCGACCCCGACCTTTCTAAACCGTCGACAACACTCACACTCGCTCTTTCCAACTCACGATCTTAAAACCAAAAATCCACTGCTAGTTACTTCATTATGCTGTCGGCGACGCGGTGCTTCGCCGCATTTTATCTAGCGCTTTTTCTCTCTCTTCTGAGCACATTTCCCTGTGCGTATGCCGCTACGGACACAAAGGTGGCAAACAGGACCATCGAGCGGGTGAGCTTTCTCTCCTTCTTTCTGGGGATACAAACAGTCGTGCCTCGGTTCCGTTTCCCCGGGGACGCACACAAAAGGGGCGTGTCGAACGTACGCTCATGTGCCGTACTCTTTGCAGACATTTCAATTACGCACACACTCGATACATCCGCCATACATTGACGAAGACCTGCAAAACCGGTGCGTGACACGTGCTGATAGGTTCGGGAAGGATTGCATATTGAACCCTCTTGCGCCGCCTGTAGGTGGTGGGACTTTGGGGCGGATGCTTACGTCGTACGTGGTGGTGGGCTTTTATGTGGGGGAACCGATACTGACGACATCTCTACTTTTGTGATAGAACACCAACAAACATATCCGTCTCACGAGAGCTGTTCCGGCTCAAATGGTATGCACTAGCGTCTTGCATTGTCAGAGGGGTGGACTGACGGACTGCCGACGACGTCTCTTAGGGATGGCTGTGGTCCCGTCTCCCGTTGAGCTCGACCAACTTTGTCATCGAGATCGAATTCAAGGTTCTCCTTTCCTTTGATTTGTCCGTGCCCCATATCGACTTATCCATGCAGATCTCCGGCTTATCGAGCCATCTATATGGTGACGGGATGGCGATCTGGCTCACGGCTGATCGGGCACAACCCGGGCCCGTGTTTGGGAACAAAGGTCCGTCTGCGCGTATGTTTACGAAAATGGCCTCGCACCAATTTCATGTCCCCTCCACCCGCTTATGCAGACAACTTCGAGGGCTTGGGTCTGTTTATAGACACGTGAGCACTGATCCTCTTGGCAAAAAGCCTTCGACTTTTGTTGTTGACGTTCGACCATACCAGTTATGCCAATTCACGACATCCATTCGGGTTCCCTCGTATCGTAGGCATGCTTGGCGATGGAAAGACGGCTTACGATCACGAACATGATGGTGATGCGAACAGTATTGGCTCGTGCTCGGTACGTATTCCCTTTTGTCATCTCTCGGTCAGCCGATCCTAAACATTTCGAATGGACGGGCAGGCGATGGTCCGGCGCACGAACGTGATTACCAAGCTGAGGATTACATATGTGAAAGACACGTACCTCGACGTAAGTCACGCGTACATCGCTCGCATGCACGGCTGGACTCACTCGACGTTAGGTCAAAGCTCACTATAGAGCCTGTACGTACATGCGGTCCATGTGTCACTAAGTATCGATCGACTCATGCTATCTTACAGGGGACGACTGGTCCGACTGTTTCCGCGTCGACGGGATCAGTCTACCTGCAGCACCTTTCTTGGGCGTGTCTGCCCTAACAGGCCAAGTATTCGACGCGCACGAGTGAGCACAATCCACCTTTTTGTCCCTCATCAAACAGCCCCACTCACCCCACCCACCTACCCAGCGTGATCTCGATCACCTCCCACTCCGCCGTCCTCTCCTCCCAAGACGCCCCCCTCAACAAACTTTCGACCGGTGGCGGCCTCTTTGGCAGCCGTCACACCGGAGGAAACCGCCAATCCTCCTGGCTCTCCCTTTTCCTCAAACTCCTCTTTCTCGTGGCGGTCGCCTTTGGCGGGGCGTACGGCTACAAGGCGTACAAACTCCGAAATCGACACAACGGGTTCTCGTCGGCAGGCACGTTTGGAGGTCTTGGGATGGACTTTGGGGATCGGTCCTATGGTTCACGGAGGCGGTTCTAGAGCTACGTGGGAGGAATGAAAATTCGATCCTTTTTGCGCTTCGTTGGTTGTTGTTTTCTTTTATTTTTTTAATCATGTTCGTTTCGATGGGTTTGAGAACCTTGATTCCTACGATCCGGTTGTACACACGTCGTACACGTCTCGAGCTCGCTACTCCTACGCGCTTTGCCAGTCGACGAGCTAGCTTGGGAATATCGAACCGTCGTAGCGTGAATATCCAAATGTCGGTGCGTTGCTCGAAAATTGTATCTACTGCTATCTACTACAAAATGTTCGTGTTGTTGGCGGGAGAAAAAAAAAAGTTGAAAAAAAAGGAGAGGAACGTGACTTCTACCACTATTTGTACCAGAAACGAGCGAACAAGGGTAGCGAGATATACAAGACACATCGAGAGGAAAAAGGTTGGCTGCACTGTGGGATAGAGGAGGAAGAGGTATGTACGTACGTTCGAATCGACTAGGCGTTCGGTAACCGGTGGTAACTACGACTAAACTAACTACTTGTAACTACAGATGGGGTTGAGACAACGCACGGACCGGACTGAACGGTTGAGAAGTGCTACTGTTACTACTACTACTACGTGAAAAAAAAGAGTTAAAAAAAGGGTGGAAAAAGGCAGACAACAGATCCAATCGATGGTCGACACAAATGGTAGAAGACAGAGGTGACAACAGGGAGAGGGTACGCTGAGTACAGGGGGTCGTTTGGGTCGTAGGATGGTGCACGTGGGTCGTAGATGAGATCTTGAAGATATTATCAGGGGGAAGTTGGCGATGACGACCTGATTACACTCCATATCGCGTCGCGAGTCTGTCTTGGATAGCTGGGGGAAAGACAGTCACTTGAGCTTGCCACCCGGCAACGTCATGGTTTCGGAACCCAGTCAAGAGTTGTTGGAACATTGCATTGAGCTCTGGGGAGGGGTTATTCCACCGGACGATGGCGTTACAGAACCACAACAGACTCTACAAGCATGGTGATATGATCAACCTTTGACCACAGGTAAGGTAAACCTAGATCAACTGACCTTGGCGATACCAGCGGGGTTCGTCTGCACCAGGGTGCAGAGACCACGGAAAGCGGAATCCTTCTCCTCGTTATCACGGATCTCGTACAACGCTTGGCACCATGCTTGAGCGAACTCTGGCAGATGAGGTGCAACAAGGGCTGGATGCATGAGACCGATCCGGCCGATCGACACAGCTGCGTTTTCGTGGAGGCTACGGGGTGCCTTGGGGTGTAGCAAAATTGGAATAAGACGGGCGATCAAGGGGTTGACCCATTGTTGGAACTCAGGGTCATCTACAGAAGCGGGAAATGAATAGAAGATACACAGAAGACCCTGAAAACTTTACCTCGTCCGTAGCGGAGTGCAACTTCACCAACAGACCACGCAGCATTGTTGCAAGCGCTGACAAACTCCACCTTTGGTTCAGGATCGAGCTGTTGGATGAGCTCTGCCATAATCGCAGGGAGGTGGGGCCGCAAGAGGGTGAAGCATCCCATCGCCAAATCGCCAACAAGTGCATAGGCCGACTGACGCACAGGTGCTTGTGGGTGTTTCAAGCAAACAGTAAGCAACGTGAGAAGATTGGGTTGCGTATGTGAGATGACGGGCTCCAGAGTAACACCCAAGCCCTGCGCTAGACCTGATAGGAGATCCAGTGATACGACAAGGAAAGACTTGTCGGGCTCATCCAAATCCGGGTTTTGCTGGTACGCTTGGTATTGAAGGAGTGCTTGGTGGACGATATTGACACATCGCTGGCAAACGAGAGGTGCGTATGGTGTGAATCCAGGCCCCATAGAAATTGTAACTGAGGAAAGACACTGCGGAACGTGTAAGTATCAACTACATCGGATCACAGAGATATTACCTCCAGCAAGGGGATCAGATCTTCGTCATCATCTTGTAGTTTATTCCATCTGCCAGTGAGTGGGGGCATCAATATCTCAACATACTGGGGATTTGACAATGCACGTCCCACAGCGTCTGCGAGAGTCCCGATTGCGTCGTACAGAATGAGCATGTTCTTGTGTTGGTACTTCTGGAACGCGAAAACCAGGTTACGCAGAACTGGCTCGAGGTAGGGGGAAAGTTCCGCGCCGGCATCCTCTTCAAGCGTCGCAAACGCACTGCAACCAGCCTCTTGTACCCGTTTGTTGTCGTCCAAAACCATCCGAAGAAGCTGGTCAAGGCATAAGCTAACGAAGGATAGTCCGCATATCTCACACGTACACCTTCCATCGTGGGGATGAAGTATCGATTCTTGTGCTCTTCCGATATTGGCTGTGTGCACCAACTTGCATAACGGCCTAGCGTCCAACAGGTAATTGAACGAACAAGGGGCTACGGAGACTGAACATCAGGGATAAATCGTATCTATGGATCGCGTAACGCACCTTAGGATCATTCAATGTATTGAGCAGGTAAGGAATGAGGACCTTCAAGTGTTCCTCGATGAAATCAATACAACCTCATTATCTTGTTAGCATTGGACTGGCCAGAAGCATTAAGCCAAGCTTACCTTCGGCCATAGCACCCAATGCTAATATCGCACTCTCCCTGTGTAGCCATTCTGTACTCCATAGCTTGTCTTTCAAGGGGGCAAGGAGGACGTTCATCAGGTCGGCACCGAACCTGACAGCCAATACATCCAAGGCAGCAGCAGCACATTTCCGGAGATTCCACTCCGTGGACATTTCATCCGCAAAGTCGTCCTCGTCCAGGTCATAGTCGTCCTCATCGTCGTCTATTGTTTCCTGGCCGTACACACCGCGCTTGGCTGTATCTTCGGCAGTCTCTGCCCCCTCGCGTTCCAGCCCATGAGATTTGCCGCCATAATGGCGTGGTTTTATGTCGGTCTCCTTGTCGGGAACGGTGGTGTCTTCCGTGTCCCCCTCGAGCCAAAGCAGATCGTCTTCACCGTAAACCATGCAATCGAGGAGGACGGGAGCTACACGCCCCAGGAGGGGATGCAAGTACGGTGCAAGATCGGGGTCCTCGGCAAAAGTCAACCAGAATTCACAAGCCTCCAATGCAACACTCTCGTTTTTGTCCTTCGTCGAGTACAACATATACTCTGCAACGTTCGCCATCTCCGGCATGAGCTTCTCAGGCCGAGCAGCAAGGAGTAAAACGAGGGCTTGACACACATGGCGGCGGACTGAAGGGTCTTCGTCCGATGCGCGCTTGAACAAACATGCGATGAATGTGTCGATGTGCGCAAAAAGCGACTGCGAGTTGATCGGCACGAAATATGACAGGCAAGCGACGGCGTGGGAGCGCATTTTAGGTGACGGGTGTTCTGATAACATAAGAAATTTTGGAATCATGAAGTCAAGGGGGCGGGTTCCATTGATCTCAATGTCCAGTTTCCGCGGGAAATCTTCGCAAGCTTTTTCAAAAACACTGAAAGCAGCCTACGCTCGGAGTTTAGTACATGATTTCAACGATGTCAAGAGGCGATTGGAAGGATGGTAGCAAATTGAGAGGCCCTGCGACAACTTCGGAGGTGAAACTCGCGACTGGAGCATCACCAAGAGGCATGTCACGGCACTCTTAGCAAAATTTACATGCCGTCAATCTGCCGAATAGGGCACTATACTGCCCCAAACAAACGACGCAGCGGCTGGCGCATAGTATCACACCATGATACGTTCGCAGGGTTACAGCGCGGACGTAGGTGGCACACCTTTCAAATAGTTGCGGACTCACCTCTTGACGATTTGGATCATCTAGCATACCAACAAGTTGCTCGAGACAATCGGGCCAATTTTTGGGTTCCAAGACCCCTAGGAATGCCACGATGTCTTGACCAGCAGCGGTCCGGACCAAGGCTGAAGGGTCACTGAAAGCAGAAAGAACGGCAACCTTGGCATACTCTGCTACATCAGGGGAAGCCTTGAGGATCAGGTAGGCATTATTCTTGAGGAGGTATCCAGCAATTGTCCGAATCTGGTCCTCCTCCTGTGGCAAGGCAGCCAAGATATGGGCCAGATATGCTATGTAGTCTGGTACACGCGTGAAGTTGCTGAGTTTCTATGTAAATCGAGGTGAACACGACAAGATCGGGATAAAGAAGGGGGCTACTCGTACAAGAGTGATGGTCCTCTGAACTTTGTTTTGGGTGTCGGTAGAATCGCGTATCGTCTGAAGAATTTCCTGCAATCCCGCAGGCTGAGGACTCCAAGATGCCATCGCGCACGAACTGAGACGCGTCAAGGGAAAAAATGTTTGAGTAAACGCGCCGGATGAAAGAAAGAGAGAACGGCGGACGTCTTTCAGCCAAGCACCTCTCTCCCCTCTGTGTACCGATGTTTATCGCCCGTGGGAATTCCATATCTCAGCATCGGTCACATCGTCACATCGTCACACTGTCACCCTCAGTTCATGAATTCTCCTGCAAGCAACAGAGTCAGATCATGCAGGCCACGTTCCCTGGGGTACACGAATCGACGAGAGCTTGCCGAGCCAATTCTATTCATGAATATATGAATCATGATATGATTAGCACATTCTCCATTCCCACTATATATAAAGATGCCATCAAATGTTGCGCAGCGGGGTCTCGTAACATCTGATATGTATCAACATCATAAACTGTTTTCGCACCGGGAACTCAAATTTCCGGGTGACCTAGTTCGCAGCAGGTCGGGTGGTACTAGTTCAAGAATGTTACCCTTAATCTCGTCATATTAACTGTATATGCACCAAATAGAGGCCCAGAATGAAGCAGTGTCACGGTGAAACCATCAACATGAGCTGATACTATAATGTAGAAGTGGATCAAAGGCTAAGCGCTAAAGCACGGTGCCTCTCGGCGCTGTGGGGTGCAATGTCTCCATAACATCAAACAGCGTTTTTTTTCTTGACCATCATATGATCCACCAGCCAGCATCCGTGTGTAACGTTATCGCTTCACCACACTAGGCCGTTGAGAGCTAGTCTCCCCAAACCAGACTTAAACTTCGAGATCAGAAGACAGTCGTTCTGACCATACGGTTGAGAGCCATGTGATTGGAGGACGGCTCGCAAGAAATGATTAAGGGTCGATGACACCTCATTGCTGCTCAAAACCTCAGCTAAGTTGGCAGAAAGACCATACGTAAACCGGAACCCGGCCCTCATGCCGAACTGATTCAGCTCCGAATTGCCCCCATATGACGGTGTGCACTCACGTACTTCGTGATAGACCACCACCCTCATCCTGCCCGAGGGTCTAGCCAGATCAGACCAGCTTAGACATGGTATCATCACTGCACGTTTCCTTTACGCTGATCTTACATCTACTCGGGGTTTCAAGTGGGTAAAAACATCAAGTATCCAAACGAGCCAGCAAACACTCCATAGTCTATGCTAAATAGAGAACCCCGACCCACATCTCTTTTCATTCGGTATAATGGTCATCTGAAGGTGACACGCTGATTTTCTCGATATTTGTCTTTACCCTCTCGTACACAGCGAAAACGATGGCTTGTCCAGGCGCAACACGGAGAACTCGCGGCGTGATACCCTTGTAAAACGAGGTGGCGCCTTCTTTGCGCCACATGTCCTTTGCAATGATTGTTATTCGCTGGACCGCAGTGACTTCCGGCTCCCATATAGTTTTTTGTAGTCCTTTCCCAAAAAAGTCAGTCATCCGACCTGATGTCATCCATGCAGAACTCACGTGTTTTGATAGTGTCAATAGGAGCATTGGAGAACGGCCCCATGGCCCCGGATATCAGTCCGATAATCATGTGCTGGTACGACGGAAGTTCAGCGAGGTCAGGCTGGTATCGATGCGCTAGTTTCTTCAGTTCTTGGTATGCCGTGAAATTTGCGCCTGACAATTGCGTCACAGCTCTAATTTAGCCAAACACACGACGCCTATCGGACTCTCCAAATGAACTCTCACCCTGGTTGGTGGCTTGACGTAGGGCGGTAAGCGAGACACCTCTATACAGTGTCGAGGGCCCTTCCTCGCGGATGATTGTGTAAACAGCATGTGCTGCATTACGATATCGCGGCGTTTCAAGCGGATCGACTAGCGAATGTTGCTGAGCCTGCAATCTGATCTTGACCACTTCCATGGGACAGACGACGGCTATTGCCTCCGTTGTACCGGCAGCGAGACCGGCTGGTCGAAACGAACAACAACCATGAGACCCTGTGCCCGGCGCTGTGGAAAGCGAGCAACGTACCGATGAAGATACTGCCAACGTTCGTCTTCCCTGTAGCTTTGTCTGCCAACCAGCCTTTGTACGTCTCGAAGCTCGCGAATCGGATGGCCATTTTAGGGACAATGCCCGACAAGACCGCCCCGAGCCCCTTGTACAGCGCGAGTGGAGTTTCACGTTGCACGATTCGGACACCAGTCGCGATGACACCGCGCGGTTTCGTCTGCCACGTCGTACGCTATCCTCAGTGTGTGGCCTGCGTTGGGAATGGGTTGGGCACATACCCCGGGTGCGCTGCCTGACTTGGAGAGCTGCATCCGCACCTTGATGGTGTCGAGTGGTTGGCAGCACAACTATCGAGCGGCGGCGGTGTGAGGACTAGTCGCTGCAATCTGGGGGACGCACCGCTTCCATCGCGCCAGCGATTCCACCAGCGGTGATGTGGGTCGCAAACCCGACCGGCTTCTTTTCGCGGTTTCGTGACATGGTAGGGGGTATGTATGACAAGGAAATGAAAGGAGGGCGTTTCGAAGCGGGGAGATGGAAATGATAGTGCTACTTGTATTAGTGAAGAGGAGTCACATTCGGGATGATACCTGCCCTCCAACGTTCATGATTTGATGTGTCTGCCTGCCAAACTCGTCGAAATTACCCTTCGGGTCGGGGCGGGATTTGACATGTGAATTGCCACATTTGGCCCCACCGCGTTACCTCCATTCTTTTACTTAGCAGCCAAGTGGCTTGTCGGATCCAAGCTTCTGCTCTCTTTCCACGACAAGCTGGACGAGAAGCATGTAGGGGTAAAAATTATATGTTCCAGTGCTCGATCGATGAGTCAGATGAGTAAGTCTAAGTACGTGCTAAAGTACTGCGGGTATGTCGAATGTCAGATGGAGAAAGCACGAAAGCCCTGCCAATGCGATAGCGTCGGGGATATTATAACGGCTCTACAAGAAATCGAAAGCTTGGCGCGTAATCGCGTCGTGATGGCCGTCATGCCCATACGAAACCAAGTTTATAACCAAGTCCGGTTGTGATGCTGATGCAGTAAAAAAGGAAGATGTGAACGTTCTAGCTTGACCGGCCCTCCTTGGCATTATCTGATAATGATAGCTTGGGCGGCTTCTCAGTCGTCGGCGTTTCAGGCATATCCACAGATCGCTGCGGAATTGATATTGATTCCTCGTCTTGGGGAACTTCTTGTGACTCCCAAAGGGATCCGCTAAACGTGTCGTGCTTGGCCCCACTAAAGGGACGTGTGAAAACTTTCCACTGCGCAAAGGCAAAAGCTGGGCTGAAGAAGGAAAAATCGTCGGATCCATTTAATGTGGGTAGAATATTCTGCAACGTACGTTACACCCAAGGATACGGCGAGAATGATCACTGTCGTCATAGGTGGTGAATATCCACTCGTCACGGTGTCCTGCAAGACACCACCAGTAAACAAGATGTCATAAACGCCACCAAATAAGGCGCACCAAAACATGATAACGGTTTCTGTCAAAGAGGTAGCGAAGTCCACGGCTCATACCAGATTGTTGGTTGATGACAAGGTCGCATCCCAGGCCACATAGAAACGAACCAGTTGAAGCACATCCGTTGAGCTGTGAGAAGTAATTCTGTCAGCAGGCATCCAGGATGGGGCTTGGTGGGACGGCATACTATCCCGTATCTCGGCCTCCACACGACGAGGATACTCCCAGCAATGCCGCACACGCCTATGATGAGCCAGTTGATGAAGAAGGCATCAGGATCCGAAATGAGCAGTCCGCTTCGCAGGAGGGTGATGCGGACCCCAATGGCCAGACCACCCAGAACTCCTAGGACCAGGATCGAGACGACGCGGGTCATCTCCAAGAGGCCCAAACCAAAACCCATGATGAATAATACGAGAATGCAGGTAGTCAGAACAACATCGGAGACACCGACATTGTCCAGTGTGTTTATGATGACAGCCCAAGCTTGAGGTCGTCGTCAAGGTCAACGACGAAAGAGTGACATGAGCAAGAATGCTTACAGGCAAGCACAGCCGCAGTTCCAACAGCTGCACCGAGTGTTAAACGCCACCCACGGAAGCCTACCAAGAGAAGAGGGGCACCGAGGAGGAAGGAGAAGACAATCCACAAAACCGCACTTGTCGAGAAACCGGAGCCACTACCGTCCGAAGCCAGCCCTTGAGGGATTTGCTGACCCGTGACAGGGCTGTATACGACCATCGTGCCATTGTTATCGACGAAGATAACGTTTGGGTCTCTAACACGCATGAGCTGTTGGCCAGTAAGTGGAGGAGTGACCGCGGAGACTCCGCATATGAACCGAGTGGTAAGAACGAGTGCCAAGGACCACAAGAAGGAATGATTAGGGCGGAAAGCAACCGCCATAGGTCACCTGGCAGGACCAGCGCGGGCGGAAATGAAAAAGAAGAAGAAAAAGAGAGACGATGGAACTATGTAACGAACGGAAAGGTTTACCGGCGCTGCCAGGCGAGTGATGTAAAGGGTAGAGCACTAAGCCAAGAATGACTGTAAGCTATACGCCGCCGGTCGCTGACCTGGTGCAAGAGCCTCGTCCGCTTACGTGTTTCACATCGTTGCTCACCAGATTCGAATGATACCTCCGTCGCGGTGACAACACTCTTCATGGGTCATGATGTGCTTGTTTTTGGTCGGTCTAGTTGTGGGTAGCAAATGGAGCAACTCTGCCAGATCGCGGACTCTTTTATCTTTCAGTCTAATTAAGTTACCACGTTCCTGAGCTATTTCGCTAGCATGGACGCCAAGCAGACCACCGCAAACGCGCTCGCAGAGCTCAGGAGGGAATCGCAATCCATCTTCAATCGTATCCACTCGATCGCCGAGGATGCAGCGTTCGTCAAACAGGTGCACGATCACTACCCCGATTTCCCTTTGCTCCGTACGTTTCTCTCGCTCATTCGCCGATTTCCGGCTGACGGACACGCCACAGCCAACATGCGCTGCGGCGCTTGGTATACTAACCCAAAGATCGTAAGTACATCCGCCCATACCTACTTACGTCAATTTCAATTGCACCAGGCTTCCACAGAGCGTGCCTACTTCAAATCTACGGATGGCCATACGAACAACTGGAACTTTAATCTACGCAGACCTAACCTCCGTGTGCTTCCTCTGGTCGCCGAACATGCAGGGTAGGTGTCCCACATCATTCAATGTGACGCGTCGATATTCATCCCACACGACAGGCTCGTTCTGGTGGATTCGACCAGAGCCGGGAAACGCATCCCGGACGCGCTGTCGAAAACAGTACCGATATGGTGCTCCGTAGTCAATCGCGCGATCCTCAAAAGAGCCACCGGAACCCACCCTCAAGCTTGGGACACCGCACTCTATACGCCACCGGGAAGCGTTAGTCCACAAGAACACAATCAGATCGAGGACAAGCTCGACGGATGGGCTGCCGAGCTCGCGGTAATTCTCTGACAGTGTCGTGCGTGCTCACTTCAAACTCTAATCATCCCTTAGGCTTCCTCCTATTCATTCCCAAAGCTGGATTGTCCACTCCGTCCGATATGGATTACGCCCGCCACAACCGTGTTTCCCACTTTTCAGAAACCGACTGAGTTCTACCCAATCATATGTGTATCTGCCTCTAAACAAGTCATGGATGGCATCGAACGCCGAGCCTCTGGGTTTTCCTACATCCAAGGATCTGGGGACGATCACGAACTCTGGGGAATGGTTTGTATTTCATCTCGTCTCGACGCTCGTGGACACTTTTAAGGAAAAACGTTTTGTTCCAGGGTCTCACTCCGAACTTATACTGGAGGCACTGCGACGAGATCTTGACCACGGGATCTTCTGATCTCTCAGACCTCATTCGGTCGCTCGTTTCAGCCGCCTCTCATACCGATGACGCCATATATCCCAGCCAACCTCTATGCGGCACGCCGATCCAACACATTTCGGGCCGTATCTCGATCTGCAGTATAGCCTCCTTGCGACGACCCGACTTGCTCCAAGCCCGCCGCGACATCGCCTTCTTGTGTTTCACGCCCGAAGACCCGAACCGTCTGACAGGGCTGGTGGCGGTCTTGAGGGAAGAGTCCAGGATGCTGAGCATTCAGACCCCGGAAGGAAAGAAAGGCCAACACCACTTTCTCACCGTCGTCTTACCGCGCTCGATGTTGTTCATTCAACACCACCTCCAGAACCAACGCATCGTCTGTATCGCCTGCCACACCGGGACGGACATCAGCGTCGGCGTTGCCGTCGCTGCCTTGGCGATGTTCTTCCGCCCAGACGGATCCTTCCGCTCACAAGAAAACCCACGCAATGAAATATGTACGTGACGTTCGACGGACCAATTTGTCGAGAGAGAACTAACTCGATCGGCATAGCCAAAGACGTGCTCAAAACCCGCCTTCAGTGGATCATATCCAGCTGCTCACAAGCGAACCCATCTCGCACGACGCTCAAACGTGTCAACGATTTTCTTCTCTCGCCTTTCTCCAATCATTCGACGTTGGGCATTCCCAGTCATCCGGATCGTACACCAGGCTTGGATGAACGAGACACTTGGCTCGACCATCGGCGTACATCGCCGATGATATATGAATTACAAAAATAATACAATACAGTGGCACTGTCGTGATGGCTCAAAAAGCTGCGTGACATAAGGTGCCCATGCGACCACGGCTTCACGCGGGGCTACGATCTCCGCCTGGAGACGACGCAACCCGCATCGGACGAATAAACTACCAATCGGAACGAAGCGTGTACCGCTGCGGCAAACGTCGATGGGACAAGCCAATATCTGCCTGGGCTCAGCATGCGAGTGGGGATGCATACCCCAGACAAGGCGTCGCTATAAGGACCCGAAGAAGCCAAAGGCCGGTCCAGGGTGGGTGTTCCGGATGTAGAGGATGATGCGGGAAAAAGGGAGAGGTTGAGCGCAGCGGTAGGTGCAGGTGAAGTGAGATGTAGGCGAGCACTACGATGGGTGGGTATGTCAGTCGTCGAGGGAAGTAAGTAGGCAGGAGACTAGATGGTCACGGCCAACACACCTGAGCTGTGCACTAGACGGGAGCTGGACCTCGTAAATCGGATTCGAATGATACCGTCCATGACTTGGTCCTCCAACGGCAGTACGGTCGCCCCTTGTCAAGTATCAGAGGTTCCTCCAGGTCATTGATGGATGTTATCAACACTTACCACTCGCCTTTGGAAACCCTCGTATACATCCCCGCCCCTTCCTGCGGGATAGCCGTGAGGTCGAACTGGTGTGAACTTTCAATCTTGAGTGTGAATTGCCCGAGGTGGATTTGAGGCTCAAACGCAGAAAGGATTACGGTGTAGTCACCCGCTTTGCAGTGCATCAGCCTCGACACTGGAGCAAGAGCATCGGGACGTACATGCCATGTCTGCCGCTGCTCTTGCTCGGCCGTATGTGTATGCCCCGGAGGAAGTAACCACTTCCTTTTGCGCTAACCTATACAGCAGCATAAGCATCCAAACAAAAACACAAGAAAAGGACAGTACTCACTCGACAATTCGCTCGCCGGAAGACCAGACAGCGGTCACGTTCAGTGGCACTTCTCTGGGACCCTGCGCACTCAGTACCATGACGGACTTTTGCCCCGTCTTGCTCTTCCCGCCCACGCCCGCCATCTTCGAACTCCCCACGAACCCCCTCAGAGGCGACGCCTTTCCATTGGACGTGAATGCACTTGTCCCACTCGAGCCAGCGTTCTCGTCATAGATACGAAGGTGCCATTGCGGGTTCAGCATGTACGTCGGATGCGTATGATTCCCGCCCGCATTTTTGGTGGTGAGCGTCCCATCGACCTGTCAAACAGATAAGCATTCGGAGGTCGCGGCAACGTCAAGATGCACTTTAACGCTAAATCCAGCACCTCTAGGACTGAGAGAATCCCCTATTCCCGCGTCTTCGTCCCATCGCACTTTGACATCCGCGCTGCAGAACACATTCACGGTGAAGAAGACGTCGTCGAATGGACCATCATAGCTGGCAAGGATTGAGAGAGCACCCGAGATCTTGGTGAAGGGTGGTGAAGCCAACGGGGGTGTATGTGACAAGGTTGAAAACCCCTCTCCAGCCTTTGTCCTCACCAACGCATGCGGTGAAGTGGTATATGGGCCCTGCGGAAGATCAATCATGTCGACGATCCCGACAGGAAACCACGAATCAGTTTACCTTCACCACCGTATCCCCTGTTTTCACCCACATGTCTCTCCAATCGTCCTCATCTTCAGAATGTACAGTCAGTGAGATGTACTCAGCTTCCCTGCGAGTATAGGAGAAATGTCTCGTCAGGAGTATCCAGATATCTTTGCTCATATCTAGCGGGCCACTACCTCCATCTGGGGAATTCTGGAACTCGTAGAGCAACCGCAGATGGCGCATGGATGCTGAAAGACAACGACTTTCCTTCAACTGGACGTACACTAGATACAGGAAAGGAGTCACCTTGCACTTTATCGTTCGCGTTAGCTGGTCTCCACACCCTGGGTTGCAATACGTGAGTATTATTCCGTTCCATGACCAGATGGTGCGTTGTCAACAAAAGCTTACTCATGGAGGATGACACCATAATGGAAGAGTCCCGGATCCCAAGACGCATATATACCCTCGAACGTCGCGCATATATCATCCCACCGCATATCAAGCATGCCTAGCCACAGAGGTAATCCAATCATGTATCACGGAGATCATCACTAACACTTACGTGAATCGCTCGAACTCGAAGATGCGCTAGTCGCAGGCATCCTCGAATCTATCAGCGTTAACCATCGTTCGCTCTTCGTTTCTCGAATATCTGGGTTTGACCGCTGTGAGCATGCAATTGTGGAGATAACATAGCCCAGACCAGAGATAACCTTGACTCACCAACGACGGCATAAGCGTGCAAAGGTAACAGCTTCACCCCTTCAATTTTCAGTATCGTCTTAGCGTTCGTGCCTACAGTTAGCACACAGTGACCTATGTTAGAAACTCAGTCAGGGGAAGTTCGTCACGACGAAAGTTGTCGCGAACTGACCCTTCCGAAACCCGTTTGCTATTCTTTCCCACGTTCTCTCCCTTTCAAATGAGGTGCTGCGGACCCTAGCATCAGAACCAACGGCGTGCAAGCATGCCAGCAGGAAATGCAAAGCAACAAGCTCAGGGATTTAAGTCCCAGCGAACTCATCTGTAGAATCGTGGATGATAAGAAGCCGCACCTTTGTAGCTCGAAATGCTCAGGTATCCACCCAGTCAATACCCTAGACCACGATGACATTAGGTTCCGCAGAACGCAAGTGACGATGAACCAGTCACGCGCGCACCGTAGATCGATGGAAGAATTCCTGTCGACAAACACACGCGTATCACGCGAGAAAGTCAGCAATGAACGAGATGGGAAAAATCGCACATCACTTACGACCCAGGAAAATCATATCCTCCCATTAGCTTCATATACTAGTGCAGTAACATCAGTTTCACGGTGCGGCATATGAGCATGATGACGACATACGGCTTTCTCAATCAAAGCCGGCCATGCAACCGCTTTTCGTCCTGACGAAATTCCCATGGAACGCCCGGAGTCGTCAAAAGGAAGCAAATCATCAATAGCTTTCAAAAGCGACCATGAGATAGACAAAGTTCGATATGAAGGGAGCAAAACATCGAGTAACGCAAAGGGTCAAGTTCGATTATATATGTTGAATGGAGGGTGGAGTAGGCGGATGGTATGCAAGAGAAGTGGAGACATCAAAATCCTATATCCAGTAGCCATTCAATTAACACTCACATATCTGCAACGTGCCATAGCGAATTTGAACGTATTGTCACCGCCATAATCCACTGGTTCGAAAGTGCTCTACATACTCGCCTGTAATCGCCATTCAGATATGCTTTGAGGTCATATCTGCCCGGCTGATTTCCGGGGAAGAGAGATGAGGACAGTAACTTTGAAAATATAATTCCGGAGAGACAGGCATCAGTATATGCGTCATTTTCACCGTTGCAGGGGATTGAACACAACTGGCAGACAGAACTAAATAAAAAAGTATAGATTCCGCATAAACAGCAATCAATCGGGATGAATCGGGGCTTGGGCAAGAACATTGCACAACCTCGAGCAAGGAAAAGATGAAAGAGGAGAAAACATACCCTTGAGTTGAATCTCTGGTTGTGCTGAGCGCAAACAGCTACGGAAGCACAAACCGAACAGTCGCTGATGATGTTCTGATCAATGTCAGTGGGTGTCAAGGTTAAAGAAAGTTCTTGGGAGGTGAAGAGATCGAGGGAGGGTCTTTTCCATGTGATGGCTGTGGAGCTGGTGGTCTTGGACAGATGGATAGTTGGCTGGCCGTTCGGATCACTGGCATCCAAACAGTAAGCAACATGCGGGACATCGGTCAAGAGCGAGATATTCGTACGAGTAACGGGTTCCCGGATTCGATGGTAAGGGGACAGGTTCGTTCCAGAGAGGATAGCGGACGTTATTGACCTTCGATGACTTTCGAAGCACGTAGGCTTGGTGATCTGCGCCATGGTGAGTGACTACATGCTAGAGACTTCACACACCTCACCCGCTCCGAAGGAGTCGATCGGCACAGCAACCACGCCAATCTGAGCGCCGGGTGTCTTGCTGGCTTGTTTGATCTTTTCGGCCCGTTGGATGGCCTTTGCCGCATTTGCCTTGCACTGTGCCTGGAACGCGGCGGTGGCTCCAGTGGAGCGTGAAAGATGGAGGAAAGCATCGGTCGCGTCGAGGTAGAGGCGGAATGCGGAGGCGAACTCTGCAGCAAACTCTAAGTTGGTGGCGCGGTCGTAGATGGCCTTTGGAAGGTTAGATTCGTCCAGCGAGGGTGGCAAGGCTGACCAACCTTTGCTTCCTGAAAAGTCTTGGGGGACATGAAAATTTGATCCGTTTACTGTTGCCGGAGAGCCAAGAATGCGCGTATCGTCTTGCGTGAGAAAGCTTCACTGTCAGGTGCACAGAATCAGCTTGGCCAAGCCTTCTACGCGAGACAGAGTTGAACAGTTCCAAGACAGCAAGCCAAACCCGTGTAGGGTTACTAAGGGAAGATCCGTATGATAAGATTTACGCCCATCCTAATCAGCACTACTGTAGCTATAGCTTCCTTGTACTTGGCAAAGGCTTGGGATCCTAACAAGTACAAAGAGCACTGCGACTGTGGCGCGACTCCGTGCGAGCCCTGGGCCAACTTATTGATTATCTTGATTTTCGACCATTTCTGCACACATCGCGGTCCACCACACCCATACATGGGATGTCTGAAAGTACTGATCGGCGGGAGAAAAACATTTGTATCGTGAAACCTGACGCTGGTCACCTGTCATTGTCATGCAAAATTATTTGCCGAATTCAAGTTCTCTGCTTGCCGAGCCCTCGAGACAGTCGTCTGGTTGCGAGCTCCGATATGTTTGCTTGGTTCCAGAGGCGCATACAACCCACCTCTCGTCAGGTTTCGAAGCAGTTGCGTGACATCACGTATGATCGCGCAATCGTGGATCTTGTGTGCGAATACCTCAAGAATACCTCGTCATCTGAATCGCGTCATCCTGGACCATACCCTATCCAGGCTCCTTGATCATACTCTAGTATGATCTGAACGTTTGCGCGGTCGCAGTACATCGGTTCCATACGCCCCAAGTACAGAAAACTTCATCCTTCCGCCCGTAATTCGTATGCTTCGTGAGTAAAGTCGCGTGCTTGAGGACGTACTTTCTGAGCGGTTGCTTCTCGCTCAGTGGGTCAGTCAGGACTAACTTCTGTAATCAGATTCCCAAAGAACTGGAGAGTCATTGGACTTCACGGAAATGGAGCGAAGCCGCCCATGATCGGTGCGACTAGAATGTAATATAAAAAGTCATCCATGAACCACGACATCAGAGTAGAGATCAATCTATGTGATCGAGTCGGCTAGGGATATATCCTTGGGAACGGCAGTACCCCACCAGACGAATAAGGTATGGAATTAGTACCCTACACACGCCGCCTCTTATAAGGACTCTCCTCGATTGACTCGGGTGTCGTTGATCTGGATCTGGATCCGTAATGGTGGTCGCTCTGGCGGAATCTGACCGAGCCAAACGAGTTGGGAAGCGAAGCAATCCTGATGGATACATATTCCGACGTGTTAGCATGAGTAGAGTGAACCGAGATAATTGTCGCTATGTACCTCTTCTCATTATCCATGTCAAGGGGGCCAGCATGCGCAGATGAGCCGTCCGGCGTGCCGAAAGAAGGCAAGGATGCATCGTCTGACATGACAATGTCACGAAGAGGTTGGAATGGCTGGTAGTGGCTCAAGAACCCTTGGATAGAGGTGATTATCCCCTCTGTGGCAGGTCGCTCCTGTATCATTGATGACCAGCAATGCTCAATCAATTCCCAATGCAAGTCATCCACGGGTCGCGATTCTGGCCGGCCTGGCTTGTGGCCATGTGCCAAGCGTAGAACGACGGCTACGTCTTCCCGGACTTCCGACCACGGTTGTTTTCCAGACAACACCTGCAAGGAGATCAGAATAAATCTGGATTTTGCACCTAGTGGACCCCCCTGGAGACAAACACATCCGAAAGAGTATATATCGCTCTTGGTTGTCCGCTTAAATGTGTCTTCCGAAATTTGTTCTGGTGCGATCCAACGCAAGGCTCCCGGTCGAGTAGTGGACCTCCGAAGGTAAGTCAAGGCTTCTGGAATATTCCCTACTAAGGAAGCATAGCCGAAATCGCCTAATCTCGCAGTGTAATCTGCGTCGAGGAGCACGTTGTTCTGTCTTACGCTCAGACAAAATAGGTGCTGACATTTCTACTCTGACGCACGCAGTTCAGGTCGCCATGGACAATTGGAAAAGAATGCACTGTGGCGTGTTATCCTTTGAGCCTTTGGCAATGATAACAGTGACCCACAGTATTGCAGTCCGTTGGCAATATCCAGCAGCTATCACGTCGTCCGGGGTTAGAGAACGAGAAGATGGTAAATGTCGAATGGACGCACAAACTGAAGTCGATATACCACACCTAGATTGTCATCGTGTCTGACTAAGAAATTCTGAAGAGTATCATTGGACATCCACAACGACACCAACGACATGGCACCTTGCATTCCAAACCCATATGCGATACCCAGGAATGGAACGATATTGGCATGGTCTAGTCTCTTCCAAATTCCGAGTTCTCGGCGGAGCATCTAGAAGGTAGTTTAGAAACATTTGTTGGTCGTGATGAGCATGGCTACCTTGACAGATTGACGGTCTGTATCTCCGGATAATGTGAACCGGAACCGGAAAGCCTTTACTGCAACCTGAAGGAGTAAATAACAGGCAGTCATGAGTCATAAACAATGTCCAAACCTCCTTTGACACCGAACTGCCATGGTACCGACATCTATAGACGTCACCAAAACCTCCTCCAGCGAAATATTGATCACTAATTCTGCAGACATATAAAGTAAGATCTAGTGGCGATGGAAATTCAGCGCTAACAAGAATGGTTTTGAACAGAAACGGCATCAAATGCTGATCCTACAGCCTAGCGAGAAGAAATACCTGAAGCTGGACATTTGAGACTGTTCTGACGTCGCTGTAATTGGTTGCATAGCGTCAGGACGGTTGCATAGCGTCAGGACTGAGTTCTGAGGTAAAGACACCTACACTGACATTGATCTGATGTCGGGCAAGAGTACGACGACAAGTCTGCTTCATCAGACACACCCGGTGCTTCCAAAGAATTGTCGAGGCCTTGATCATCTACTCTTCGCAGAGACAGTCGTCCCAGCGCTGATGAGGAGGAAGGACGCTTGGAGACGATAAGAGTAATGTTCGCGCAACATCCGGAGTAACGTACGTCGAGAAAAGTGTGACCTGGCTATAAGAGTGGAAAACTATGAGTACTGGTATGGAAGTATGTCTGATGAGGTGATTACCTGACTCTCGAAGGGATCTAACCAAGGTACCCGCCATACATATATATTGCTGTCTGTTGCTGCCGATGCCACGAATTCCCCGGAGGGAGAGAAACAAACTCTGCGTGCAGGTTGGTAATATTTTGCGATGGGATTACCTGAAGTTGCGTCCCAAAAACGAATAGTATCATCCCGGGACGAACTTGCAAGCTTCAATCCATCTGGGGAAAGGGAGAGAGAGTTTATAGCCTGGTTGTGGGTGTGACCCAACCACGCTGGTCCAATTGGTTCCCCAGTATCGGGGTTGAAGCAGCGAATTGCTCCATCAGACCAAGCAGAGATAAGCTTTTTGCTATCGAGTGACCATAACACACGACAAGCCGAGTGATGGCCGCGAACATGTAGTGGACCCGAGATACGTTTGCCGCTTTCGACGTCGAACACGTCGAGGGTGCAAGACATGGCACACGCGAATTTGCGCCCGTCGGGAGAGAAACACATTGAGTTCACTCCTTCCCCGAACCTGATGGAATATTTGATCTCTCTTTCGTCCAAACGGCGAAGAGTTATAGTCTTATTACCAACTGCGATGAGTCGATCATCATCCGGCGAGATGGAAATGTTGGGGTACGAGTTCAGGCGGCTCCACTCTGTGACGAGTGTGTGCGAATCGACGTTCCATATCTTAATGCTTCCTTCCTCGTCACCGCTGACGATCCTCGTGCCATCCCTGGTCACAGCAAGACTCCAAATCATAGATATAGACATGCCATGCTTCATCGACGTCCCCTCTTGCTTCCCGTTTTCCATGTTCCAGATTCTGATAGTCCCGTCATAATAGCCTGCAACAAGTCGTTGTGCACCAGGGAGGTACGCGAGGCTAGAGGCATTTCCACCCGGGCCTGCGATTACCAGGTGTGGCTGAACCTTGCCAGACATTGGCAGCGTGGCGCTTGACTCCATGGTGCGATAGCAGTTGGATGGAGGCTATTTTTCGAATGCTAGGCGTGTTTACCGAGGTGAGTGTGTGGTGAAGAGATCTGGGGAGTGGAAACGCTCAGCGTGTTCTGAACCGTTACAGCCTGTACCACGAGGTACACAGCAAGCAAGAGCGTAAAGTGCAATACGGTCGCCTTCTTTTAGCGCCCAATCCTGATGGCACCTCACCGCCATGCGTAGGATCATTGACCAAGTTGCTGTTCTCGAAATGTTATGTACGATGATCAGAGAGAGTAGAATAGATTTGTGGAAACACTTGGTGGCACGTCCGTGATGTGGTCGAGCGCACAAGGCCTGGTAAAGAGTGAATCTCGGCACCTTGCCGAAATGCCGGACTTTCGAAAACTCAGACTTTCAAGTTCTTCCTTCGTCATAAGTATGTCATGACGTCACGACAGACCCTGAACAGTATATATACAGGACGATAGACATCGTTTTCTCTTTCTCTCGCAATACATTCATTCACGCTCGCAATGTGCATGTTCTCCGTCCTTTCCATCTAAACAGGTTATGAGCCCCGGACGCTTCGCTTCGAAGTGGTGCCGTACCTTGCCGTTCATTTCGGCTGGCAGGGGCGTCCAGCATCACTCGGTTAGGTGGCGTGTGCAGCGCTACCCAACCTTTCTATGCATCCCTGGGTAAGTTTCTTTTTCTCGCATTACATCATACATCAATGACTAATATAGTATAGCCACAATGCTGTCAGGGCCCTCTCGGCGTCCTTCTCTGGGTCGGCTTGGTGGTTGCCAACACCATATATCACAAGATCACCAGGTCCACAGCAGCATGTCATATGTCAAGACATGGCCCGGCCATGGAACACAAAGCGGATGCCTGACTACGGAGATTAGGTAAGTTTAAAGTTCTTGCAAATGGTAGGCAATGTTTTTTAATATCACAAACACCAAATAATCACTTTGACTTATTCCTCCAGGCACTCATCCAACAAAAGTTGCAGGTCCTGCCACAGAGTTCCAACAAGGGGACAAAGAACCTCCTCGGAGAGGATGAACTAGTATAGATGGTCATACATAGACAAAATCATAATTGTTTACATTTGTGCTGTGTTACGACCATGTAACAATGGAACACCAAGGTGTATTCTGAGTCTAGTCTTCCTGAGGTTGCAACAACCAAAGGTCCTAGGGCTTATGACTGGCCTAGGTCTTAGCCTTACACTGAAGGACTAAGAGGCAAAAGGATACCCAGGACAAGGCCTAGTATCGAGCCGAGAGCGAGAGCCGAGGCGAGTGAAGAGAGACTTTACACCGTAGATTGTGTAGGTCTAAGTTAGAGATACAAAGTACAGAGAGGAGAGGTTTATATATGTAAAGGAGATAGTTCAAGCGGAGCTTGAATATAAGTTAGGGCAGGCAAGATGCAAGTCATGTGATGAGTTGTGTCGCGAACGTGACTGGAATAGTTCGGATCAAATAGGAATAGAATCAATGAGGCAGTGTGAGGCAATGCTCGGAGAGAACTGGGTCGGGAAGAATAGGATCAAAGAGGCAGTGCCGGAAGGCAGTGTCCTTGGGATAAATAGGAATGATTCGGGAGGAACCGGGTCGGGGAGAATAGGATCAAAGAGGCTGTTCATGGCAGTGCTGGAAGCAGTCCTCAAAGGCTGTGTCCTGCACAGTGTAATCCGCGAGGGTAGTGGTGATGTTGTCCCAAAGGGGTAGACCTGGGGATGAGAGAGTCTAGGATGGGTGAAGGAATTGGAGAGGAAAAGATAGGGGGTTCTCCACTTGTAACATTACCCCTGTTGTACATCTGAAGTACCATCTCAGAACCTTTAGTCCTCGTCTCTGAGGTTGCTGTTATAGGACAAATCCCAGGTGAGGAGGTCGATATCCCAGCTTGGACAAGAGGTGGAAAGATGTCCTCGGTGTTCACATAGGGTGCAACATCATAAGGGACATCCGGATTTAGGGTGACCGGGAGTGAGCTTGTGACAGATGGGGCAATGATATCTTGGGCAGTATGTCCAGATGTGGCCCAGGTGTCGGCATTGGTAACACCGTAAGGGGACCATGGGTATGGGGAAGGCGCCGGGTGGGGTAGGGCTGGAATGGGTGTCCACAGAGGATTGGGGACTACGATCCATGGCTGTAGCTGTGCCATAGAAATCGGATCCAGGGGAGGGCGATGGGTTCCCAGATCTGTCAGAAATGTCGCTGGATGGGGATGGGCTAGTTCTGGTTGGTACATCCAGAATGAGGGGAAGGTCACAGGGGGGTATGGATGGAAGCCCGGCGGAGTATAGAACAAGACAGGGACATCGTCGGAGGCGATGAGGGGACCGGGGGTCGAGCGGTACAACAGGATGGGTATGTATGGGGGTGGAGGGGACAGTGGGGATGAGGTCTGTTGGATATGGGGAGTCAAGGGAGGAGTGGTGGGCAAGGAGGTTATCTGCTTGTTCAAGGACGAGATCAGTTCTTCGATTGCCATGGCCTCCTCTGATATTCAAGGAAGTGGGGGTGGAGGAGTCAATGTCTCCGAGATAGTCGTCAATGTCCTCAACGGAGGGATTGTTGTTGTAGTAGGCAGCTCTCGCCATTTCTGGGAGGGTGAAGATAATGGGGTTGAGGACTTGGACGATGAGGGGAAGGGGAAGGAGGGAGATGCAGAAGTTGAGTCCTTCATGGTGAAGGGTGTCAAGAGTGGAGTTTCTGATTTCGATCAAGGCCTGCTCGATGGCAGCGAGGGGAGTGACATTCATTGTCTCGCCCGAGAGAGGAGAGACTGAGGGGACAGGGAGACTTGTCGAGTCCCAGGCGGCCCAGGGGAGAAGGGATCAAAGGACGGTGAATTGTTGGTATATGTGGACAAGGGGGGGGAAGACATCGTTGCAGGAAAAGTAGGGGAGGGTACACAGGGCTGAGTATGTTTCCGAGTTTTCGAGGAAGGCGACATAGACTAGGTGACGAGCATAATCAGGTAGACGAGTGATGCGGGTGGAAATGGGAACGTGGGCGGGAAAGGGGAAGACCATGGAGGGAAGGTAGTGGTTGAAGAACAAGAGGCGTTCAAAGTCCGAACCTCTTTTTATACTCCTTCAACACAGCTTTGGCGTTTCTGAAATTCCATTCCAGTTCCCACGTGTTGTCTGCATTGGAATATCCATGCCAGTGCACTAGATATTGTTGTTTGGCTGCAGTTCCTCGGTGGTTGATGATGGCATCAATTTCGTATTCCTCCTCAGTCCCGATAAGTTCCGGAGGAGGACGAGTGAAATTGGAACCATGTTCTGGGGTTTCCCAGTAAGGGGAGAGGAGAGATGCGTGGAAGATGTTGTGGATCTTCCATTGTTTTGGAAGAGCAAGTTTGTAGGCTACAGAGAAGATCACTTGTGTGATCGTGAACGGATCAGTCCATTTTGGGGAGAGTTTTTGGGAGGGGACTTGTAGGCGAAGGTTCTTTGCTTCTAACCATACTTTGTCTCCGACTTTCCACAGGACGAACTTCGAATGTACACGCGATTTCATTCGTGTTTGAGCGAGTTCGTGTGCAGCTTCTGCCTCGAGGCGAGCTGTGTCTAGGTGGGAGAGTCAGGTTTCTAATGCAGGAATGAAGGTTTTTCCGAGTGGGGGATAAGCACGAGGTTCATATCCCATGAGAAGGGAGAATGGGGTGTGATTAGTGATGGAGTGAACTGCATTGTTGTGGGTGTACTCTGCCATTGGTAGGAGTTCTAACCATTTGTGTGGTTGTCTATCGCAGAAGATGCGCAGGTAGGTCTCCAACTCTTGGTTGTAGCGTTCGGTCTCTCCATCGGTTTGAGGATGGTAGGCAGTGGAAAGGGAGATGTCGTATTTCAGGATACGAGCTAATTCCCGGGTGAATGCAGAGGCGAATTGTGGGCCATGATCAGAGATAAGTTTGTCGTGGAGACCGAAATGTTTGAAGACGTGGGTGAAGAATAACTGGGCGATGCCTGCGGCGTCGATGGTTTTTGAGCAAGGAGTGAGAATTACCCCCTTACTAAGACCATGGTCGACCACGACCATGACAGAATCAAGACCGTCGACGGGAGGGAGGTCTGTGATCAAATTCACAGAGAGGTGGCTAAAGGGATGAGAGGTGGCCACCGCAAGGGGAACAAGAGGGGGTATGGTGGGGTGGGTGCGGACTTTATGGCTCTGGCAGAGAGCACAACTGGCAACAAATCAGCGGACAAAGGCAGAGAGACCAGGCCACCAGTAGTCACAAGAGAGGAGGGCGACAGTGCGGAGATGGCCGCCATGACCCCCAGAGGGGGAGGTATGGACGGAAGAGATGAGAGTGTGACGGGCATCAGGGGGGATGTAGAGGTGATCTTTAAAGTAAAGACAGCCATTGGTGAAGGACCAGTCGTTGGGGGAAGCCCGTCCAAAGAGGGACTCGCTGACTTCCATGCTTTTGAGGGCATTGAGGACCAGTGGGTCTGTGGAAGAGGAGGTGGAGATCTTGTCCACGAGAGAAAGATCAATGGCTCGGATCTGCAGGTCAAAAGCAGAAGAGGGGAGTAACTGAATGGTGGTGTTGTCGGAAGAGGTGTTGACCTCATCCCGGTGGGACAAGGCATCCGCCGGTCCCATCTGAGAACTGGGAAGAGCGGTATAGTCTAGGTCAAAGTCCTGCAGGAAAAGGAGCCATCTGGCCTGGTGGAGAGAGAGTTTACGGGGTTCCTTGAAGTAGGTGAGGTTCTTATGATCGGTGAGGATCTTGACAGGATGGGCAGAGCTGAGAAGGTATTGCTGCCATTCCTCAAGACCTCATATGACCGTGAGGAGCTTGTGATCATAGATATCGTAGTTTCTCTCCGCAGGAGAGAATGTCTGAGAGAGGTATCTGCAAGGGTGGAGATCACCATTGGAGTCGGCTTGCATGAGGACTGCCCCAGAGGCGGTCAGGGAGGCGTCAGTCATGAGGGTAAAAGGGTGGGCGGTGTCGGGGAATGCGAGGACGGGACGGGTGGTGAAAGTGTGCTGTAATGCCCGGAAGGCTGAGATATGTTGGTCTGTCCAAGCCCAGGGGGAGTCCTTCTTGGTCAGGTCTAAGAGAGGACGGGCAAGGGTGGAGAATGAGGGGATGAACTTCCGGTAGAAGTTACAGAAGCCTAAGAAGGACCGGACATCTTTGACGCAGGTTGGGTAGGTCCATTCTTCAATGGCTTTGAGCTTGGTAGGGTCCATCTGGACACCCCGATGGTTAATGACTAGGCCAAGGTAATCGACCTCCGAGGCCGCAAAGATACATTTCTCCAGTTTCAGGAACATTTCATGTTCTTGAAATCATTGGAGGACTTTCCGAGTATACTCCTCATGGAGGGCGGGGTTGGAGGAGTGGATAAGGAGATCATCCATGTAGATGATCAACCACCCTTCCACTAGGAAATCTCCGAAGAGATCGTCCATGAAGGCTTGGAAGGTAGCGGGGGAGTTGCACATGCCAAAGAACATGACTGTGGATTCGAAAAGCCCGAAGGGTGTGACGAAGGCAGCTTTCCAACAGTCTTCTGGTTTGATGAGGATATTATTATATCACCATCGTACATCGAACTTGGTGAAGATAGAGGATCCGCATACTTTATCCACTAGATCGGAGATAAGAGGGAGGGGGTAGGCATTCTTGATAGTATGCGAGTTCAGGTAACGATAATCCTGACAGGGATGAAGTTTTCCGTCCTTCTTCTGGACGAAAAAGAAGGGGGAGGCTTGGGGCGATTTGGACGTAGTGATCTTCCCAGAGGCTAGATGTTCATTGATGAACTCTTTACATGCCACCTGCTCCGCTGGAGCCAAGGGGTAGTTTTTGGCACGTCTAGGGATAAACGAGTCCTTGAGTTCAATGGTGTGATCATAGGGTCGCGAAGGAGGGAGTTTCATGGTGTCCTTCTTGTCGAAGACATCCGCAAATGTCTGGTATTCGGGAGGGAGGACAACCTTTGTTTTCTCTGCCTGTTGGGCGATGGTGGTGGACAGTGTGGTCCGTCGTATAAGGTATTCTGGTACCTTAATAGAATTGGTATGTGCTTGAAGAAATTGTGTGCATTGGAGTGGTCCCTTCTTCTGGAAGGTGGAAAACAATTCTTGATGAATGTGTTCCTCTTCTTCGTGTTCTAGATAATGAAGAATGTATCATTGGGCAGCAGCGTCCGTGTGGTCGATTGACCTGCTCTTGTAGTTTGCAGGGGTGAGGGTGACGTTTCCCTTGGTCCAATCAATCATGGGGTTGAATGCACATAGCCAGGGTAGTCCGAGGATCACCTGATCCTTTCCGCAGTTCAGGATGAAGAGGTCCCGATGTTCCTTGATTCCTCCGTAATTGAGGATGATGTTGGTTTTGAATCTGATGTCTCCCGATCTGTTCAGGGAGCCGTCTACGTTCCATGCTCGTATTGGATCTCGTAGTCGGTAAAGTGGTAGTCCAGCTTGTTGTACCACTTTCCTTGATATGAAACATCTGGCCGCCCCACTGTCTATTAGGGCACGAAGGCCAACGCTTTTCTTGGTCTGTTTATCCTGGATCGAGAGAGGAATACGAATAGAATTACTCTTCAATCCAGAAATAAATACAGGCGCAAGTGTTACAGAAGGAGATGACATTGGTTCATCCCTTCCATCTAAAAAGACAACTGAATAGGGGTGGAGGAAGGTTGTCTGTCAGAAACTAGGACATTTATCTCTTTTTCCTCACAGGGGGCGATTTCTGGTGGATAGTGTCCTTCTTCGATGACATTTCCTTGTTCGTTCACATTTGGATCGAACATGGTCTTCAGTGTCCATAGAATCTCATTTTGATTGGAATGAGAGGACAGGCCTTTGATATACACATCCAGAGAGTCTGAGGATGGTCTAGGATGGGTGGCCACAACACGAGCGTGGGTTCGGGGGGAGGGGCTTCTGTTCCTCCATTGAGGAGTCTGTGGATAGCCAGGATGTTTGCGAGTATGGCACCCAGTCTTCTTGCATATGAAGCAATGTTTCTCCCGCATGAGTTGAGCGTGCTCCATGGGGGAGATTGAGAGATGATCCACATCCATAGCATTGGGATCGTGGTTAGAATGACCTTTTCCATAGGCCACGTGAGGTCCTTCTTTAAGTCCTCTGATCTGGTTGAACCCTCCTGCAATCTCAGCAGCTTTGTTGTAGATCTTCTGCATGTCGTCGGCAGTGTTGAGGACGCCGGACTGGATGAGTTGGGTGGCAATCTCTTTAGAGAGTCCCCGAAGGAACCACTCGGTCAGAGCGCCCAACTCCTTGATTCCGGATTGGGTTGTGAGGATGATGAAGCGAGAGAGGTAGTTGTCGAACCCCTCTCTCCCGCTTCCTTGATGGAGGTTGGCTAAGTCCATCCTTGCATTGGTGGTGGCGTTGTAGGCTGAGAAGGTGGTGGTGAATGCATCCCAAATGCATTGGTAGTTCTTCTTGTTAGAAGGAACTTCATCGTCTGCGAGTTTGATAAGCCATGCCTCAGCAAAGGCTTTCCTGCGTCCTTTGGACATCCTGTTGAGTAGGACAAGGCACTTTGCCCTGTCCGAGTACTTCTCCTCATGAAGAGAGAAGTATCCTTCCATTGCCAACAGCCATCTGTTGGCGTCACTTCCGAGTCCTGAAAACTCCTCGGGAAGTGCTGCTTTGATTTCTCCCATGTCGTCGTCGTCGTCCGGATCTACTTCTCCAATAGGGTAATCCGGGTTTGGTTCAGGTGCAGGGTCTCGTTTGGGTGGGATAGGTTCCTGCTGATAGTGGTAATCCTTTGGTTCCTCAGATGGGAGGGTGACCTCCTCGGGTGTGTCTGAGGTGGTGGAAAGGTTCTGAGAGACTACCGGTGCAGGGGATTGTTGAGGTGGAGGTGGGGGAATAGATGGAGTATGAGATGGTCCTGCTATCCTATGCTCTGGCACGGCAGAGAAGGATGTAGTGGGGATTGGAGGAGAGATTCGACTTTTCTCGTCGTCCGAAGGGGTTCCTACTCGGTAGGAGGAGAGATTGATTCTCTGCGTGGTGACAATGGGTTGCTACCTCCTGGTAGCCGGTGGGATGGTTGGGTGTAGTAGCACCAACAATCTATAACTTAGACCTTTTGTTACAACCGTGTAACAATGGAACACCAAGGTGTATTCTGAGTCTAGTCTTCCTGAGGTTGCAACAACCAAAGGTCCTAGGGCTTATGACTGGCCTAGGTCTTAGCCTTACACTGAAGGACTAAGAGGCAAAAGGATACCCAGGACAAGGCCTAGTATCGAGCCGAGAGCAAGAGCCGAGGCGAGTGAAGAGAGACTTTACACCGTAGATTGTGTAGGTCTAAGTTAGAGATACAAAGTACAGAGAGGAGAGGTTTATATATGTAAAGGAGATAGTTCAAGCGGAGCTTGAATATAAGTTAGGGCAGGCAAGATGCAAGTCATGTGATGAGTTGTGTCACGAACATGACTGGAATAGTTCGGATCAAATAGGAATAGAATCAATGAGGCGGTGTGAGGCAATGCTCGGAGAGAACCGGGTCAGGAAGAATAGGATCAAAGAGGCAGTGCCGGAAGGCAGTGTCCTTGGGATAAATAGGAATGATTCGGGAGGAACCAGGTCGGGGAGAATAGGATCAAAGAGGCTGTTCGTGGCAGTGCTGGAAGCAGTCCTCAAAGGCTGTGTCCTGCACAGCATAATCCACGAGGGTAGCGGCGATGTCGTCCCAAAGGGGTAGACCTGGGGATGAGAGAGTCTAGGATGGGTGAAGGAATTGGAGAGGAAAAGATAGGAGGTTCTCCACTTGTAACATGCTGGTTATTCTTCTTGCTAGACTGGTGACCAATCTGTCCATAAAGCAGGTATGATCGGCACAGATGCATATGTTGAAATCATATCCCAGACACAATAAAAAAATAGGATAAGCACAAAAAAAGTCCATCTATCGTCTATGTAGCAAAGCATAAAACACGAAAATAAAGCACATACACGCGCACACATTTCAATACCCTGACAGCTTCACACCCCCGGACATACCATACGCCTGAATCATCCACATCTGATCCAACCACCCCACCCCACTGTAGAATACAGGCATTACACAGATCACTTGATACTTACCTGCAGATGTTGATTGCTAACTGAGATGGAACTCATTGTGAATCAAGAGTGATGTTCAAACTCAGAGAGCTGAGTTCTACTATGTAGTGTCTAGCAATGTGTGAACTATCTACTAGTTATGGTATACTACAGTACCATTCAACACTCCCCCTTGCTCAGCATGCCATTCAACGCACAAGCATAAGAGTGGTAGTTTACATTGCGCGACTAGTTCCAGCTAGTGGCATGTTTGAACACAAGACCGATTTGAGACCTACATTGCTCGAATTTAACATATCCGAGGTTCTTGGTGAACATATCGGCAGGATTGTCAGTCCCTTCGATATAGAAGATCTCTATGTGCTGATCGGTAACAGCATCACATACAAAATGAAAATGAATGGGAATGTGTTTTGTGCAATGTTCAGTAACAGGATTGTTAGCCATAAAAATGGAACCTTGATTGTCACCACAAATAGGAATTGGTTGTAAATCAAAACCTAATTCACCAAACATTTGTTTGATCCATAAGACTTGGCGAAAACAATCACTCAAAGCCATATACTCAGCTTCTGTGGAAGAGAGAGCTGTGGTTTTCTGGAGGTGTGAATTCCAGAGGAATACTGCATTCGCCAATTTAATGTAAAATCCTGTTTGGGAGTGGCAAGTATCAGGATCTGCACCCCAATTTGAGTCTGTGCAGGCGGTTAAGCCGGTTCCTGATGATCAGTCGAAGACAAGCGAGTATTCACAAGTACCAATAAGGTAACGACAAATATAAAGAGCCTTATCTAAGTGCTCTTGGGATGGATTAGCGGCCATTCGTGCCATTTGTGTGACAGCATAAGCAATGTCAGGGCGAGTACCAAGCATTAGATACATTAATGAGCCAATCACTGTCTGGAATTGCATCCGAAGTTCCGGGTTGACAGGGGCTACATTCTTCTCAGGTTGGTAACCTTGAGGTAAGGGTGTACGAGTGGGCCTTGCATTAATCATGCTGCACCGTTTAAGTACTTTTTTGAGGTATTCACGCTGATCAATTAACAATTGGCAACCATCTCGATGGATGTTCATCCAGAGGAATTCACGAGCATCTCTGAGATCATGGCATTCCCACCTTTTCATAAAGGCGGCCTTTAGTTTCTCAACTAGGGCCTTTGAGGGTCTGCAGAACAAGGTGTCGTCAACATATATGATTGCAAGAATGAATTGTTTGCCTTTTTTGAATATAAAGAGGCCGGCGTCAGTTTTGAGATGCTCAAAGCCAAGTTCTTTCATGGACTCGTTTAGAGCCTTCCACCAAGCTAATCCTGCTTATTTAAGCCTGTATAGGGTGCGGAGTAATTTAAGAACTTTCCCCTTGAGATGAGGAGGGGTGAATCCTTCAGGGAATTCCATGTAGATTTCCTCATCTAATTTGCCATATAGATAGGCAGATCTCACATCAAGACCAGATATGTGCCAGTTTTCAAGGGTGGCGAGGGCGAGCATGCATTGCACTGTCTCAAAGCGCACAACTGGACTGAATATTTGATCAAAGTCAAGGCCTTCGGTTTGTGAGAATCCCTTCACAACTAACTGGGCTTTCTTCTGACCATCTGATTTGACATCGAAAACCCAATGATTTTTAATAACCTTGTGGCTTGTCGGGTGGTCAACTACCTTGTACACTTTACGCTCTTTCAACATCATGAGCTCCTTGTTACAGGCCTCGAACCATTGCTTTCGCTCTGATTTGGGTAAGTGCTGAATGTCTTGGTAGGACCATTCATGATAATTGGGCTCATGGCTCTTATTGTCCAAAGGGACAGCCTTTGCACACAGGTAAGAAACCAGTGCTTCTCCCCCTTCACAAACTATGCATTCAACATCGTCTTTGGAAGGAGAGGGGGATGGAGGCATTGCACTGGGAACTGGCGGTGTCGCCGGCGCAGGAGGCTGTGATTGGCCTGTGAGTTCTCTCCAATGAGTGATTCATTCAATCTCCTTGATCTATTTAGTAGGATTTTCGCGCTCTCCATATACATTCCCAGGCCTCAGCGGGGGGCGGCATTTGCGTGCAGGTCACTTAGGGGGTACAGCAGGTGGTGCATCCAACTGTGGAATCCTCCAAGGAGGGGTAACAGGCGGAGGTGGGGAGGGGGTCCTAGTGTGCTCTGTAGGAGCGTCAGGCGAGGGATCTCACACAGGAGGTGGCGCAATTTGTGGTTGTCAACCATGAGGAGGTGATGGTGGCAGTAAATCATCCTCAACATCATCAGATGGAGGGGCCACTGGTGGGTCATGTTGGTGGGGGTGGCGAGGAATTTTGCTCACAGGCTTGTGAGGCCGAGCTCCAGCACAATGAGGAAACAGGTTCTCATTGAACACTGCATGTGCATAGATATGGAGGGAGTTGTCCAGGCGCATGAATAGGTAATTGCGCTCATTTCCAAGAGCAACCCCTAGG